>JAULKJ010297831.1:0-11786 GCA_032355405.1 Rubia balearica | reverse complement strand
ATCAGAAAGGGTATTCCTTTCTTAACCTGATTCTAATTCATCTAATATTCTATTAGGAGAAAGAAGCAACTGTCTTGAAAGGGGTGGCTACTGTGGATGCTCCCGACGAGGATGCACACAAGCAGCTCGCTCGGGAATATGGAATTCGAGGATTTCCTACCATTAAGGTGTGTACTCCCCCCAATGGAATTTGCATTGAAACATATTAAGGCACTTCTGAAAGACCGTTTGAATGGAAAAGACAGCTGGAGGATCAAATCTGAAGGCTGAGCCTAGTGAATCAATTGAATTGAACTCTTGTAACTTTGATGGTTTGGTGCTAAAAAGCAAAGATCTGTGGACTGTTGAGTTCTTTTCTCCTTGGTGTGGAAACTGCAAGAAGCTTGCTCATAAGTGGAAGGAGGCTTCAAATAGCCTTCAGGGCAAGGTGAAGTTAGGGCACTTGGACTGTGATGCTGAGAAATCTCTACAGAGTTGATTTAACTTGAATGGATTCCCAACAATCCTGGTATTTGGTGTAGACAAAGATAGCCCAATTGCATATGAAGCTGCTGGAACTGCCTCAACTACTGAATCATGTGCTTTGGAGCAGGTAAAAACTAGCGTTGCACATCTTGAATTTGTCGAGTTGACTGGACAGGATGTCTTGGATGAGAAGTGTGGTTCACCGGCCATATGAATTCTCCGATTGATGGTTCGAGGCGCTACTAATCTTGTTTCTGTACGCACTTTAATAAACTTGAATTTGAAGAAATACTTCTTGTATGAGACGGGAAGAAGAAGAGGATGATGGAGGCAACGATGATGACCAGAGTAGGGAAGTCGATGTTTTTTGTGGAAGTTGGTGGAGAAGGTTGAAGGCAAGGGTGTTTACAGAAGTAATGAGAAAAAATTAAAAAAGAATTTGTGGCTTTTTTTAGAAACTGGTCTATCCCACCTTTTGCTTTTTCCGTGAAATTAGCTTCTGTTTTTTTTCTTCTAAAAGTAGCTTATTTATAAGTTACAAAACACAAAAATTGGAGCTTATAAGCCTTGCTAAACAGAGCCTATAGGCTCTGTGTGAGAGTTTTTCTTTTTTAAAACAAGTTTCTCTTTTTCACCCTACCGTTACTTCTCCAACTACCATGATGTTGATAAACTAATATATTTGTACAAATCTAAACTTTAAGGTAGAAACTTCTAACATTCTCCCACATAAATCACATAAAATTTTATTTTACAAGGGACCAATTTAATATGCCGATAAGTAACTTAAAAAATAAACTGCCTGTTCCATAAATATTTGAATTAAATAAATAAAAGATATAATAATAATCTTATAAGTTGTACTCTTCAATCAAATAGTTCCTTTAACGTATTATACTGTACCAAAAATTATAGTCAACTCCTTACGAATAGCTTATAAAACCTACTCTGGATCCACTTGATTGAAAAGCACCAAAACAAATGTGTATGTTCATAAATGTCTAGACGAAATATTTAATTAGAGAGCCTAAAATGGACTCATCAGCCCAATATGATATACATGATCATGATATACTTTAGCCATAGGATCAATGAATCATCAACTTGACGTCAATATGCTCTATGTAAAGACTCCTTCATTCCTCGCATGATCTATGACTTTAATATATTTAACGTCGATGTGTTTGCTGCGACTCCCACTTATATTGCTCTTTGAAATGGACACGGCAATAGATTTGTCATAGTGAGCCTTTAACGGTTTTTGACCTACCTTCCCTCGAGGTCACTAATAAAAAATAACCTCCTAACGGGAGTGAGTCTACTAACCCGAGAAGAGGGAATCGAAGATGAGAGATTTATAATGTTGCTCTCGTTGCTACTACTAAACTAACTATACAATAGATAGCTGCAAGATCGGGGTCATCCATAGAGATGCAAGGAATTTAACGGTCAACTATACAAAGCCGCAATCGGGTCATCAATCCAATCATAATAGCTAATGTTGCAAAAAATGTTTTTTGGGGGTTTTTATCTAACAACTACAAGCATGAAAGAACACAAGAGTAAAACTATATATCGCTAGCACTTGGGAAATATTTGTGTAACATGACCGAAAGTATATTTCGATCTAGATTCAATCACATTAACTACATAAAAATCTATGCTAATGCTTATGCCACTTAGTGTGGTCGATGGTCAACATTTCCCCATACCTGTCACGTAGGGTGCTATTGTAATCTTCTATCGGCACCACCTCTGTAATTAGAGAAGTGCAACAACGACCTTGCCTGCTGTGAAGATCTGAATCTCCCTCGTACGATTACGTCCTGGGCACTCCACTCCACTACGAATGCTTTTCCCTAAGAAAACAAAGGCAAAGGGATAGGCACCTTATCATTGGCACTAAGGTTGCCAAATACGCTAACCATAGTTTGCTACTACACTATCTCTATCTGTAACCCTTTGGACCAACGCGCCAGCTAAACTAGTTGTATGATTGCCGTAACGTTGAATCGGCGACTCAAATGCATACACTCATACGGTCCCGGACTATCGCTACCCCTCTTACATTTAGGTTTCACTCTCTGGGGGATATCAATAAATGCACAGACATGAAAGTAGACTAAGGTGTATGAAAACATGGTATAACAATAATGTAATTAATAAGCATATAAAAAACAAGTCAACATAATGTTCATAAGCATAAAAGGATAGATAGATCTAGATTCTAACAAAATAACTACCAAGTCTTGAATACAAATATAGATACCCAAGAAAAAAAAACTACTCCCTAAGCATTGAACCCAAGTATTTCATTGGATTCAATGCCCTTGGGTAAAAATAATGAGAAAGAAAGAAACTAAAGAGAAAGGTTATTGCCTTTCTTTCTCTACCTACTCTTAGGAGAATGAAAACAACTTCTAAAATTTCTTCCAAACTTTAAACCCTAGTAAACATAGGCTTTTATTTATAGTAGTAAACGGGCTGCCGACGAGTTCCTTCTCGATCAGTTGAATGACACGGGACGTGTAATTCTTCATGGGTCGCTGGCCGGTTGTATGATTTTCCCCTCTGAATGGTGCGGATTGTGTGAATCCTCGTGGGCTGTCGGCTGGGAGTCAATTTCTTCAAGGATGATGGCAAGGGTTGTGTGAAATGTTGTGGGGGCGTTGGTTGGAATTTGGATGCTAACTTTGGAGTGGCACGGGCCGTGTAAGATGGCACTTAGCCACATGAGGTCTCCCGGCTGGTACGTTCCGTGATGATCCTTGCGGTCTGTGCTAGAGGAACCTAGCACCATCATGTTGGCCGGCACGGGTCATGCTGTATGGTGTGGCCGTGTCGATTCCTCATTGTCGCTCTTCGACTCCGTCTTCTTCTCGGCTTTCTTCCATCTACTACCAAGTTTTGACTCGTGACCTTCTATCTACTACCATCCTTGCGAATAACCTTCTACTATCTACTACCACCCTTGCGGATGACCTTACAAAACTACATCGAAGTGCTCACGAGCAACCTACAAATAAGCTCAAAAAAAAAAATATAGGCGATTGTGAGGACTTAGTGTCCATTAGATCCAATTAAGTCTACAAATCTCGCGATTTAAATAAGAAAACTAACGGTCATCTTAACTCTTTGTAATGCAAACCTAGCAATCAATCGACAAATACATAATAACAAACGCGTCAATGCATTGGTTAACGCATGCATATAGATGCAGATCAATTCCCCCACACTTAAACCTTTACTCATCCTCGAGTAAACAAAAATGAGCAAAGATCCAAGAGGAAAGTAGAATGCAAGGATAACTTAACCAATACATTCACACTTATTCCTAAGCTACCCCAGTTCCTTTAAAGATGTAAGAATCTCACAACTCTTACTCTCCCTGAGAAAGCTAAAGTAACCTGTCCCACCAAATCAAACCAATAAAAAGGCAAGGTGTTTAGGGTAAGTGTGAAGCTAACTTACTCTACCGAAGAAGCCTCTAACGACAATCCAAGAGGTTCATTTAAAGTTTCCATTTTCTCTCAATTTCTCTCATTTTGCCTAGGAGACCTTTCGGGTTTTCATCCTAGAATTCACACACATGTTGAGCTCATCTTTAACCGTTTTCCAGTGGCCTCTCATTTTTCCTTGGTTTTTAAACCTAGCCGGGCCTTTCCCATTTTTGCCTAAATCGCCCTTTCGGATTTTTGACTTAACTGGGTATATTTTTTTCTTTTTTTCCTCAAAATTTTCATTTTTTTGTGTAGCACAAAATGCCCAAAGATGGGCTTCATACTACATGAAGATAATAAAAAAAATGACACCACCAAAGAACAAAAACACAAAGGAATCTCGATGAAACTTCTAGTGCCTAACTACTCCCTCTCCCACACTTGAATCTTGCATTGTCCCCAATGCAAAAAATGATGGAAATCATAAGTGAGAAAGGGAAAGGTAGTGGCACTTACTCTCGAGACCCTGAAGGGTTCTCCCTCAAGCATCTCACCTTGCGTCTCTTCCTCCTTTCTTCTTGCCTCTCGATGGGAACACGGTCTCGATAACCATCAAGCCTTGAGTTATGAAACCTATCGATAAATTACACAATAGCCTCATCTTGCATATCATCTCCCTTATCCACAATAACAAACTCTTCCTTCATCTCCCGCTTAATAGAATCTGACCTAGCTCCTTAAACTCGCATGGTGCCATCCATAGAACCTAACCTAGTCTCGAATTCCTCTATTCACAACCTTATTCCTCCTACCGCTTGACCAATATCTTGCACTAATTGGGTTAAACTCATGAGTTTTTCCCCAAAAGTGCAGAATTGGTCGAAGAAGTCCACATGTAGGTTGTGGCCTAGGTGGAATCTCACCACTCTCCTCCTCAATGTCCATGTCCAGGCTTTGTTAAATTGTTTAGAAACCTTTCTAAAACCATGAATCGGGTGCTAAAAAAAGATCTTCCAAGGCTGTGAAGTTGATGACCGTGCATTCTAATTGTGGAAGAATAATTAAGCTACAAACCGAAGTGCTCCCGTACAACCAAATAAATATTTTCTTTGAGGTGGTGGTAGCAATCATCAAAGATTGTGCTAATATGTCCATGGTATACCTAGTCCCCAAATGACCTAGGTTTGCCACGAGAAAAGAAGAGGGATCCGAATGTCCCAGGGGTTGAGCCAAGAGTTTTACCATGCCTCCCATCGGTATCTTGCCACCTTTCTTCTTCCCCGCGGCTAAGTATTCCTCCACGAAGGCACCCAATATGTTGGGGGTAAAGATACCCTTATGAGGTCATTTCTCAAAGAATTTGAATGTCCCAGTTGGAGCATTGCAAGATCTCTCAGTGGCAAAACACTCTCATAGATATGTGTCGTTGCAAGTACTGCATAGCCAGGTGAAATATTGTGGTAATCTTGGAGAAGTGGCTCCTCTTCGTGCCCGTGAGGTTCCTCCAAAAACTCCTCAATGAAAAGGGTAGTCCTTTCCGATTAGTCCTTGGAACTTCCTTCCTATATTTCCTCCTAAAAGCTTGGGCAATCTCCCAATGTTTCATCATGTACTCCTTGTCATCCAAGTGGAAATGAATGATCCTCCTCCCATCATTGTCTATTGCTTTATCTAAGGTTGCCAAAAACTCCAAAGTCCACCCTATGTAAGTGTTGGAATGCATCTTTAAGAAATCCTCTAGGCTTATCCGACCTAGCAGATAAGTGACGGGCTCGAGTATACCTAGAGCTTCCAAGGTTTCCTTGCATGCAAACTTCGTCTCCAATATGGTCATCTTTAGGCTATTTAAATATCTTCACTTCCGGGCCGCACTCCCGAAAAATTTAGCCAACCCTTGAACTCCATAACAACAAAGGCGAGGTTGGGAGGAAGGGGAGTTGTTGGCTTTTGTCTCCTAACTTTCGCCAACTTCTTCCTTTTCTCAGCTCTGGAAGTTGTTCCTTTCTCTGGAATATTCCTTTTGTAGCCATTCCATCATAACAAGAAGAAGATGTTAATGCAAGAATATACAAAAATATGCATCAAGTATCGTTCAAGAAAAACACTCTTCCTAAATGGCCAACACATTACAAATCATACTATTTCAACAAAAAAGGCTATTTGATCAAGAATCATTCTTCCTAAATAGCCAACACATGGAAACTTATATCACCTCATCCAAAAGGTCATTCAATCAAGAATCAATCCTCTTAAATAATCAAAACAAGAAAAATCATATCATCAAAGCATAAGAACCGTACACTTCCCCCACACTTAGTTCAATACAATATCATTCATATAACCCACATACTTTCCCAAAACATCTCAAAATTTTGAAAATTATGCCTCCCATAACAACACAATCATTCTAAAAAAGTAAGTAAACAAAAGGTTCAAAAAGTTAAATTTGGAGCTAAGAGCTGAAAATCCATACAAAAAGAAGAAAAACGTGCTAACTTTTAAGAAAATTGCCTCAAAATTTTTAGTTTCTCTTATGTTATTTTTCTATGGGTTAGATGATTCCTATGGATTGGGGAATGTACTATGATTTTTAATTTCAGCAAATCCATGTTCCTCTAAAGGGGGTTGTTAAGGAGAGAGGTGAAAGGGAGAAAAGGGTGGTCTAGGTAAAATTAGAAATTTTAGGGGACAAAAGTATCACTTAATGAATGCCAAGGCAGTGGCACAGTCCATGCCACATGATAGTGGGAGGTCGTCACCATACCTCTCAAAGTTACAATTTATAAGCCCTTGAGCTCTTCCTAAATACAATTAAGTAGATAGTAGCAAATTGGGGTCATCCACAAGAAAGAGGGATCTTCCTAAGGGTTTAAACATAAATATAGATATACTTAGATATAGACTAGATATAGATATACTTAGATATATAAAGGCAAGTAAAGGAGGGGGGGGGGGATTTGGTTGGTTTTTCTAAGTTATGAATTTAAAGACAAGACAACTAGAAAAGTAAAGTAAATATGCTAATCATGCAACAAGCAACTAGAAAGTGAGTAAAACACAAATTATGGGATCTTGTGCGCAATTGGTTTCCACTTCTGAGCCTCTTATCTATCCTTGAATCCATGATTTATTCAGTACCTTAACTACTTGTTGTGAAGATAAATCTTCTATCTTTCTTTGATAGTAGTTTACCAGAGTGAATATGACTTCTCTTGTTAAACCTCTCTAACGATCCCTTTAGTCGAGAAATGCCTAAAGATATCCAATTAATAGTATTGAGTATGAAGAATCAAAAAGTTTGGTAACACTTATAAACATTAATCTAAATTTCAAAGCATTGAACCAATCTAAGCATTTACTAAGATTAGTCAAGAAAGTTCAACATTTAATGACCTCTCCTATTTGCTACCTGAAACAAACATGACAAAGAGTTCAACATCATTACATTCAACTAGAAATTATCAAATAATAAACCCAATTAGAAGTTCTAATTCCTGCTCTTGGATTCCATATCAAAAGAGAGGAAAATTAGCCACTTCTACCCAATCCTAACAAGTTATCATACAAGCATTTCATATTCTCAAACTTCCAACAAAATTAATGATATCAACAACCAACATTAAAATCTTCATAAATACACAATAGCAAGAGAAATAAATAGGTAGAAAGGATTCCCAAGACACGGGCAAGGAAGTCTCAATCAATTGCTCCCAAGACTAAGATTAGCTATTAGAGTTCATACTAAACATCAACATAATCTAAGATAAAACAAGATGAAAACAAAGGAAAAACTAGGGTTTTTAATTTCAAAAATCAGGAAGAATAAGTTGGTGAAGAGAGAGAATAAAGCATGCCTTTTATAATACAAGAAAAAGGAACAAAGAATTATGGCCACATGTCCGTCACGAGTCGCGACCAATTCTTCGAGAGTCGCGATAAAGCCCAAAACCAATATCTTCAAATTAACTTTTCTTCTTGTCTCATGATGTCCCCTTCACTTCTCTTCTCTTTAATTCTTCAAGTCTTCAAAATATGAACTTCAATGTCTACAACAGTCTTCGATGTTTAAGTCTCGATGTCATTACCTGGTCACACAAATTTCACTAGAAAAGTAATAAGGGCGTAAAAGTTTCTCTTAACTCTCCTAAGAGAATTTTGAGGTAAAACACAAAAGTGAGTCCAAAAAGTTCTAAAATTTCCACATAAAATGGACACATCAGATAGCCTTGTGCTGACTTGGTTTAGCACGAGCCAGCCTCGTATTGTCTTGAACTAACACGAGCAGTGTAGCTACACGGCTTGTGCTACCCCAGTTCCTCGCTTTCTCTACTACTTTTTTGACCCTAAAGTCTTATTCCCTCCTAACCATGAAACACAGGAGTTGATCTTAGATTTAACAAGAAGCATGATTTTCACACAAAGATCCTTAGTCACACAAACACACACAAGAATCTAGCTACCAAGAACATCAAAGAAAATCAAGGAAAAACACCGTATATTTATTGGCGTCCTCACGACTTACTCTTCGTGCATTGTATTTAAAGCAAACCTACTGTTGGGTCTCCGGAGTCGCCAACCCTGATTCCACCCATGATGACATCTTTGTGGAGGGGTCTCCACAAGGTGTCATCCTTACCTTTATGTCATTTTCTCAGCATAGAGAGTGTATGTCCATCCTTGAAAATTTTTCAATCCCTAGCTATGTCCTAGGGTTTAGGAGGTGGTCGAGGATATTTTAAGTCCTCATCACTCACCACTAATCGCTGCAAGTTAGTGAGCATAGAAAATTAATCCATGATAGAAGTGTCATCACTAAGGTTATGCATAGCATAGGTATCATTAACATGGTTATCACAATTGAAGCTTAAAACATAATTTTGTTCATCACTCTCTTCAAGATCATCAAGGGACTCATCTAGGTACTCATCATTATAAATCACGTTAGAGTTATCATTTTGAACAAGTTCCTCACATAGAGTTATGCCATTGCAAAAAAGGGAGGATATCGGTGAATTATGCTTAGATTTATAGATATCAAATCCCATCTTATCAATGTTATTCTCTAGGGTTAGTTTCCCCAAATGAACATCTATTTTAGTCCTTGACATTTTTAGAAAAGGTCTCCCCAATAAGATTGAGGGTGTACCACCATCGTGCACTACATCAAGGACATAGAAGTCCGCCGAAAACACTAAATTAACTACTCTCACCATGACATCCTTAACTATACCTCTAGGGCTAGCTTCTGAATGATCGGCTAGTTGGAAAATTACCCTAGTTTCCTTTAGTTCACCTATGTCTAGGCTCTCATAAAAGTTAAAAGGAATCACATTAATAGATGCACCCAAATCAACCATAACATTTTTCACAAATTTACCACCTAAGGAAATAGGGATTGAAAACATTTCAGGGTCACCAAATTTCTTAGGCAAGTACCTCTGAGCTAAATAGCTACTCCCCCTTTTTTTAATTGGCATACTTTCTTAGTTAGCTTAATCCTCTTCTTAGTACATGCATTTTAAAAAAAAATAGCATAGGAGGGAACATGCTCAATCACATCCAAGATAGGAATGCTAACCTCGACTTTCTCGAAGATTTTGTAAATGTGTACCTCATTAGTTGCCACATTTGGTCTTCCCCTAAGTGTAGGGAAAGGGGTTAAGGATTCACTATCGCCTTGGTGGTGGGGAGCTCTTTGACGGGCTTCTCTTCTACAACTATCTCACGCTCCACCAAGTTAGTCTTGTTGCTTTCCACCATTAAATAGTCTTCTTGCAAGATTTCCTTCTTGGGCTCGCGCACTTCCTTACCACTCCTTAGCTTTATTGAATTAACATTCCTTGGGTTTTATCTTAGTTGGGAAGGCAACTTTCCAAATTCTCTAGCTTCAAGTTAGCTCATCGAAGTGGCAAGTTGGCTGACTTGGACTTCAAGATTTTTAATTCTTGAAAAGGTTATAGTGCCAAGTGCCTCAATTTCTCTCCTTTTCCGCTCCATAAACACATCTCTCTTCTTTTCCAATTGAGCTATAGCATCAAAGATCTCCTATCGGTCTAACTTATACAAGGCGGCATTGTTGTTGGAAGGTCCTTCTCCCCTCGGTTGTACCCTTGAGTATTCTCGACCTAGCAGAATTTGGGATGATCAAAGTATTAAGGATTAAAGGTATTTGTGTAGGGATCTTGTCTAGCTCCTCCTTGGTTTTCCCGGAACCCTTGTTGTTGCCCCTATCAAATTGTTTCCTATTTCTACCATTGAAGTCCAATGCTTTCACCTATTAAAAATATTCTACCACATGATGACATGTGTCGGTAGGTGAGAGGTTTTTGCCGTACCTCTCAAAGATGTAATTTTTAATCCCTTTTTGCTTACTAACTACAACTAAGTAGATAATGGAAAGTCGGGGCGTCCACGGAGACAGGGGATATTCCCAAATGGTTGCTCATAAAATGGTAAATACTATGCTAAATATATAGATATACATACATATAAAAGCACATAAAGAGGGGGGTTTTTGGTTTGGTTTTTCCTCAGTTTTGAATTTAAAAGCAAGTTACACTAATAAAGCATACAATTACTAAAATGGGATTAAGTATGAATTATGGAGTCTTGGGGGCAATTGACTTATACTTCCAAGCCTTCTATCTATCATTAAACATATAACCTATTCAACATCTTTACTACTTGTTGTGAAGATAAATCTCCCATTCTTCTTTGATAGTAGTTTACAAGAGTAAATTCGACATCTCTCGCTAAACCTCACTAATGACACCTTTAGTTGTTCAACGTCTAATGGCATTAATCTCAAATAATCAACAAGCTTGGTAACACTTATTACACCGTGTCTAAGCATTGAACCAATTCATGCATTTACACAAGATTAGTTAAGAACGTTCAATGCTCATTAACTTCTCTCATTTGCTACACAAATAAACATGACGAAGAATTCAACATCACCACATTTACCTGGCACTCATCAAATCATCAACAACATTAGAAGTCCTAAATCATGATTTTGGATTTCATATCAAAGAGGTAAGAATTAACTACTTTCTTCAAACCCTAACACATAATCATACGAGCAATTCATATAATCAAACTTCCAAGAGCATAAATGAATTCAACAACCCATTTCAACCCAATAAATGCACAATATCAAAGCATTAAATAGCTTATAAATAGATCTCAAGACATGGGCTTGGAAGCCTAATCCATTCCTTACAAGGTTATGTTTAGCTACTAGAGTTCATACTAATTAACGAAAGAAAATCAAACATGAATTCAAGAAGAAACTAAGGTAGAAAATGTAAGAAACCTAGGGGTTTTCGCTGCTTAAATCGGGAGGAAAGAGTTGGAGAAGAAAGAGAAAAGTGACGAGTATTTATAGTACAAAAATCACAAAAAGTAAGTCTGGGCAGATGGCCGTCGCGACTCGCGATGGCAAGAGTAATCTTCCCTCAAGTGACTTCTTTCTTTGGTCCTCATGTAGGCTTCTCTTCCTTTATTCGGGTCTTCAAAAAATTTCATGGTCTTCAAAATGGAGTCTTCAAGGTCTTTAAATTTTCAACAATTACCTCGTCTCACGGAATCCTTATTACAAATGATAAAAGCAATAAAGTCGCTCCTACCTCTAGTAATAGGATTTCAAGGTAAAATAGAGTATCTAAACCACAAAAACCTACCAAAATGAGTACAAACGATCCCCAAAACAATGGTATAATATGGACACATCATACCTCCCCACACTTAAACCTTACTCGGCCTCGAGTAAGAAAAGGTTCAAGAATACGAAGAAGTTCAAATGTCCCCCATCCTAATTCTAATAACCCCCAAATCAAAATCTCACAAAACTCTCAACTTCATAATTCCCCAAAAGTATAC
>JAULKJ010297821.1:0-11786 GCA_032355405.1 Rubia balearica | reverse complement strand
ACTCAAAATTGCTTAACTTGGCTGGCTAAACAACTCTTATTAAACATGTATTAGCTGGCATAACACACTTGGAGTGTGATGGCTCCTACAACATTAATTGCTAACAAACTGGAGCAGGTCTGTTTAGACCTCATCTGGGGCAGTAACAAAGATGGTACACAGAACAGACATTGGAGAGGCTGGGACGGAGTGAGTTACCCACACACAAAAAATGGACTGCAACTTAGAGACTTCACCTTTATTATTGGTAGCTTCTCTCTAAAATTACGGTGGAAACTACAGTTAGGAACCACCTTATGGTCTCAGATGCTTTGGTCTATGCCAAAATATGCTAGAAAATCTTACCCCAGGAAGAGAACCATTAAAATCTATCAAATTGCTTTAGATAACTCATTTGTGCTATTTGTTAGGGGTAGCTGTAATTTCTTGACAACAAACTGGACTCAGCAAGGTTGTTTGGCAGATTTGTGGGATAATGAAATTAAAAACCCACATCCATGTATCACTGTGAAAGAATTTCAAGATCAAAGGAACCTACTGATACATGAGCTTAAACTGGGATTAGATGATAATGTATACAGCTATATTATCCAGGATATATTCTTTACTGATTTGCAGGATCAATTAATATGGAAGCCAACAATCACAGGTAATTTTTCTGTCTCTACTGCTTATGAACTGATTAGGAAGAGGAGGTTACTCTCACCATCTTTGGAAAAGGTATGGAACAAACACTTGCCTAGAAAAATCTCTATTTTTACTGGAGAATGATAAATAACATGCTGACTCTAGATGATATATTGGGAAGGATGGGGATTGTTTCTATATCTAGATGTTCACTGTGCTTTAATGAAGCAGAAATTGTTAACCATATTCTTAACCTCTGCCAAATTATTGTAAATCTCTCGAAATATGCATATCAATTATTGGATATTTCAGATCCAAAGATACACATGATCTGGGATAATCTTTCATGGTTTTGGTCATATGCAGCTACATCTAAAACAAAAATCATATCTTTTACTTGATTCTATTCTTCATATGTTTCATAATCTAGAAAGCTAGATGCAGTTCCATCCATGATAGTAAAAAGCCTGTTACTTCTGCAATGAGGATAGAGTTGGCTAAACTCTTAATTGATGCTTTCATAAGGAACCCTCAAAAGAGATACTCAGACTGTGATCTCCTGGAAAAAAAGGACTCTTATCAGTTCACAGAAACCCTGGACTAAAGATCATAAGGATGGTTAAGTGGAAACCACCAGACAGGGGATATATCTTGAACACTGATGCAACCTTTAAACACTTCACACCCTCTAAGGATGGGATTGTAGTTAGAAATGCTGCTGGAATAGAACTGTTTTTGGGGGGAGGTAACATAGCAGAGGCTTCTCATGCAACTGAAGCTGAATTATTAGCAATAATATCTGACATAGAGGTTTGAATACAATACAACTTCATGCCACTGACTATACAAATTGATTGTTTACAGGTTTTTAACCTTTTGGAAGTGGAAGAAAACTAGCCATGGAGATGGAAAACAAAAATATGGAAATTACAGAAACTTCTAGCTCAGTCCAAGGCTTCTCTCACCCATGTCTTCAGGGAGAAAAACACAGCTGCACATGAACTAGAAAATATGGCATTAACAAGGAGAATCCAGAGTAGGCAAATGTGGAATCTGAGGGGCTTGGATGATTAGGCAAAAACAGCCCTAAGTGGAAACAGGCTCAGAATTATCCACCTCAGGATTGGATCTTGAAAGATAACTTACATGTTTATAAGTCTATTGATTATCTGGCTATCCTTAGATTAACACAGGGGTGGAGGTCTACGAGGTAGAAACATAATCAATAAAACGTATTGCATGGATAGTCGCTTTTGTCTTAGAAGCGCGACATCATCTTACTTATTAGATCAGGAACTTGTAGTGACTGACCTATTTTTGAGCATAGGTTTGGGGAGCCTAATAAACACCCCCCACCATCTGGTGGTTTATTTTTTTAAAAAAAAGTGAGAAAGGAGGGTGGAGGCTTTAGTTTGATTAGGGTTTGGGTATCATATAATGCTAGGGTTTGAGTCATATTTGGGGCTGAAACCAAGCCTTTAATTTAATATTTAAAAAGTTTTGAAAATCTAATTCTTAATGAGTCCGTCTCTTGAAAAATGATCTATCCACAAGCCACAGAAATACCAAGGACTGAACTACAATTATAAGGCAAATATCAAGAAAATTTAAGGGTCTATATGAAGGAAATTCTAGCAAAATTGGATCATAAGGTATTTGGGTTATTTCATGCACCTATTTAAGGTAAAACCTCAGGTTTCCTTCTTTTTCCCCAAACCTGAGCTGCAGCTCGAACGAAAAATTCCCAAATGCTCAAACACACTCCGCGATCTTTATTTTTGGCGCCTTCCATTCTTCAAATACACACAGGTCGACATCGGCATCGCAGATTTCCAAAACCCGTCACATATCAAGCACTCTTTCATGTATCTAATTGCAAAGAATGAACTCATTGTTGTAAGTTTCATTAAATTTGAGATTATATTTTATCTGCTATTTCATTCTAATTTTTTTTGTGATTTCAATTTTAAATTGCAATAGAATTCTAACGTTTTGTTACTCTGATTGAATCTCACTGTTTAGATTCTCTTAACCAAAGGAATCGAATAACAGATTGTTGTTGCTGCTAATATACCTTATGAAGATACGAACTTTGACAAATTCATCTTCCTTTCGATCGACGATTAGATATTTTAAATTATGAAGGTTTTACAATGAAAGTGAAAGCTTTTAAATCATATGTACTACCTTTCCGTTGATCAAATATGAAGTTTTTTGGTTCATGAAATACAAAATCTCTGTACATGTTAAGATTTGAATTTCATGTATTTAAAAGTTACGGATCGGAAAATAAAAATAAAAAAGAAACATCAACTGAATCACAAATAAGTAGCATATAACTTGTATGATTCACTTTAAGTATATAATGTTTCGAACTAAAAATATAATGTTTCATTTGAAATTACTGCAGAGTATGAATATCTACCAAACTTAGTAGAAATTGACGAGATTGAATGTTTCATTGGACTACGAGTAAGAACGCTGCAAGAATTGGTAGACCTTTTAGACGACATGCTAACAAATTGGGATTTCGCTAAAAAAACCGCTCAACGGAAGAACAACCAAGGAGTCATTATTGAAAACTAGTTTGCATGCTCATGTCAAGGGAAAACTTAGGAAAAAATAGCGGCATCAGCCCCACCATTACCAATCTGTGATGGATCAACCTCGAGAAAGAAAAGACAAAGGAATTTCTGGTAAACAAAACAGGCTGTAAGGCTGAAATACGAATCAAATTGTTCGACAAATTTTATAAAGTTATGCACCATATCTTGCAGCACAACCACATGTTTACAAGGCCGGCTTAGACATATCTACAACGGATTATGCACCATATCTGAATTATTTATTTTATGGTCAATCTTTATTCCCATAAACATGTAATTTTTGAACCTAAACATCCAACCTAACAAACAAAAAATCAGGTAAGTTCAAAATTCTAAAAAAATGAACTGGCACCAAACAAAAAATGAATCATCTGAATTATGAAACTTGTGGTGATCGAAGATGTATCACTACAAAACTACAGTGTTTTAACCTAAACTTCTAATCGGGCACAAAATAATTAGGTAACTTTAAAATTTTAAGAGTAAGAACTGAAACAAAATAAACCTCTGAAATATGCATTTTATTCTGAGCATGTATCACTATAAACCATCATTGTTTTTACCAAAAGATCCAACCTTCCATACCTAAAGTAAAATTGCTAAAAAATAAGAAAATAGTATCTTCTGGCATCCAAAATAAACAAATTATGATTACACCTTTAGTCTATCTGCAAATGCATCTACTACTCACACTGTCTTGTCTCTTGCTACTACGTGCAAGTAGTCTATTCATCAGTTTAATGTCAAGAATTTTTGTCTGAAGGGTATTCATGATTTTCCAATACACAGAGAACATCTGTCTGTAAGGATCCCATGCACTGATATCACATTTTCAGAAATATGGTCTTAACCAGGCTTCTTATACCTGGTATCTATAGTTTAGGTTTTTTTGTTTTTACGTCATGGCATTTTTTTGTATTGTTTCAAGGATTATATCTTCTTTATTTCTTGGGGTATACTGATGACATTATTCTGATTTGCAATGATCTTGTTCTTGTTTGTTAGATCATCACTCGTGCTCATAGCGATTTTTCCATTATTCATTGCAGTAGTTCCTTGGGTTGGAGGTTGTCCTACATCTGATTGTTTATTTTTGACCAAGCAGTATATACTCGTGATATGCTTCATCATGCTGGTATATCTTATGCAATTCCTATTTCCACTCATTTTGCAGCGTACACGTAGTTACTTTGTTCTACTAGTGCTCCTTTTTGCAATCCCATCCTTTATCATTCTTTGGTTGTCACACTTTGGTATTTGACTATCACTCATCCCAATTTATCCCATGTTTTGACTACACCCATTCAGTTTATGCAGCTCCTAGTCATGTGTATTTTCAAGTTGTTACTAGAATTTCACATTATGTGCATGACACTCTCCACTACGCTTGTTGTTTCTCTTGGTTCCAAATATTCTTCCATTCTTGGATACTCTGATCCATAATGGGCTCATTGATTGAGTATTCTTCATTCTACTTATAGTTATGCCATTTTTTGTGGTGGCATCCATGTTTCTGGGAGTGAATAGAAGTAACCTACGATCTCCCGTTCGAGTGTAGAGTATGAGTGTTGAGCTAGGGCTTACATAAAAACTTAGCTAGCCTTTTTGATTAATCTTCTTTGGGACTTATGAGTGTCATCTTTCGTACCTTCTTTGTTGCTGTTTGATAATAGTAGTGCTCTTTTTCTTTCTCAGAATCCCATTCCACATATGAGAGCTAAGCACATTGATATTCCTTATCATTTTGTTTGGATATGGTAGCTTTCAAGAAGCTCAAGGTTTTCCATGCTTCTCCCGATCTTCAACTTGCAGAATTTTTTTACTAAGGGTCTCCCTTGACCATAGTTCTAATTTCACCGATCCAAACTTTTATACCTACGTTTTTCTTGAAGGGGAGGGGGTAATATATAGATAAGGAATTTAATATTCTAGGGCTTCCTAGGGATTTCTGGAAGCCTTGTATATTGTGTGTGTGTGTGTGTGTGTGTGTGTGTTTCATGAAAAATTTAAAAGTTAGGTGTTAACCAAATTTTCTATTAGGCCTAGTGGTATGCTTGGTCTTGTGGCCACAAGTTATAAGAGAACCCTAGATTCTATTTTACTTTATTTGAAATTTTTTTAGTTAACCAATGTAAATTCATTACCTACTAAAGTATGTTTACCTTTCTTGTAGATGTTTGATTAGATTAATTAAAATAATTTCTCGATAGATAGGTACGGGAATTTCAGCTATACCTATATATATGGTATATGCCGAGTTTTAATTACAATTGTAAGCTTTTACCTAGTCATAGTGGTAACATAGATACACTTGGATTAGGTTATGATATAAATCCTAAACCATATTAGAATTTGTTCATTTCCCCACCCTATACTCTACAAATAGGGCCTAATAGTTTTTATTACATACAATTATAATTCAACAAATATTCAGAATTTATTCCCTTACCTTATAACTTTGTACCTATTATGGTTTATTTTAATCTCTACATTGATACCGCAGAATCTCGAGTAGTTTAGCTATTTGCTGCCATTTCTCATCATTCTTGCAAGTAATGTTTGGCTCATTGAATTTGGCATTGTGCTGCTGAAGTTGAAATTGTACTTTTAACCTTGGACTTTCAATTGGAGCTTATTCAAGATAGAAGGTTCTTTTCATTCATCAATTGAAGGGTGCTTTTAAATAATTGTGAAAAAAATATATTTTTACTAGGAGATTCATATAAGTTTGCATCAAAGAAAACTAGGGATCTTTGGCCATCTTCTCTTAAAAGGGACTATCAAATCTTTGTTTTAAAAAAATACATTTGTAAAATTATTGCACCAATCTTTATGAAAACTGGTGAAATGTCACGTCCTAGTATTTCTCTCCTTAACCCACAGATAAAAATGAGTCTTCCAAATCAAAAAAAGAAATTGACAGCGAAAACTCACTATTTAAAATAACAAAACATTTCTCTGAGGGATGTGATTTATTTAAAATAAAAAATTGCCAAAATTTTCCAGAGAGATTATATTTTACTACATATAAAGTTTCTTCTTCCTTAGGGATGTGCTCATTGCAGGCACCAACGAAATATTTGATAATGTGTTAGATGCTGGGATCTTTGAGGAGATCATGACAATATCAATGCAATATGGAAAATCACCAATGTTTGTGGCCACTAATCTAGGACATGAGGTTATGGAGAAGTCTCCCTTTAAGTATTGTGTCACTAGATTGACTATGGAAGCTATGGAGGAAAGACGAGATAAGAGTAAAAATTTGGATGGCAAGTACGATGATGCACTTACATAGTTTGATTCATTTATTAAATGGTATGATATTTGCATTCAATGTTTGAAGTTGAATGACAAAAAGTTAAACCCTCCGTCCCAGAGTCTTCTACATAAGTGTAGAATGCAATTATATCAATGGGAGAGTCACTTAGTGTAGAGTAGTGGTTGAATGAGTAGAAAGAAGCAACCAAAATAAAGTAATATAAGTTAGTGACTAAGATTGAGTTGAATGTTACCAAAAGTGGAAATATACAAAATGAGAAAAAAAAACTCTGGAACAAAAAAATAAGGAAAGTGGGAGGAAGACTAAGATGCAAATGGAGTATATGCTTTTATTTTTATTATGTCTATTCCTACAAATATTACATTGATATTTATTAAATTATGAAAACGGAAACTTCATTGTATGAAATAATTTTAGCACCTATTTTGTGCGATTTTTGTACTTTTACTGTACAAGTTTACACTACCTATTCTAAATACAATATAGTGACACAAAACTGCTGTATTATATTTTTAATTTCTGACTCACAAGCACCTCTAAAGGAGTGAACGAAAACTAGGACAAATACATTTCACAATTGGATGCTTAAGTATCCTTAGAATAGCTTGGCAGGAAATACAACTTGAACTCGCACAAAAATATCTTTTAGTAATCATCCCCCAAATTAAAACTGCAGCGCCTTTAGAAAAATAAGAAAGAAAAACAAGAAGATCCTTATTCTACCCGATTACACCGTCAACCAATAAGACCGGTATGATATATTAGAGCTAGATGTTGATATTTCTTCCCAAATTGTCACCTATAATGTTTAAGCAAGACTATGAATACTCTAGGTGATTGAGATTGATATCATAGGTGGTGGCTAAAAATTAATGGACGATATCTCCGATGCATTTGTTTCCAGCCCCAACCAACACAAGTATTTCTTACTTGCTGAAGTGGCACTATGTAACATGCTCTACTTTTATAGGAAGGTTGTTCGTTTAAGCACGAGGTTCCAACTCCCGTTTCCACTCTAGGGCACTCGATAACAGAGGTGAATATAAAATGATGTGTGTTATTGTAATCTAAAGTGATGTGTGTTATTTTATTTATTAATCCTAGATTTGAGCAATTCCAAGCTAAATATAAAATAAATATTAATGACGAGTTTATGCACGTGATGGAAAAATTTCTTGTTGACTTTTAATGAAAATTTAAACATTTACCGCGACCATTTCACCACGAATGCTAAAATTTATTACCAATTTGGTCATTATCTGTGCCAAACTGGTAATGACTCTTAAGCATGAGCTCCCTCATTTGAGCATTTGCCAAGATAATTATGTTATAACTCTTAATGATGAGATAGAGCATGTATCATGCCAAATTTGTGTTAAATGTTAATGAAGAGTTAAGAAAATTTTGAAAACCAATTCATGATCACTATTAATCATGAATATGAGCATTTTTAGCATCCCCATAGAACAGTTCGTCTTAATGTGGTGTATACCTAGCCCAAAAACTAGAAGTTGTTAGCTTTTTGGCCTAGCCCAAGACTCAGACACGAACTGAGAAAGGTGGAGTTATGTTTAAGAAGGATTAGTCACAAACCAAGAAAGGCGGGATCACGTCTAAGACTCAGCCACGAACCGAGTTTATGGCAACCACGATACAACACATGATCTAAAACCCTAGCAATGCGGAGCTATGAAAGCAGTCTACTATAAATACAAAGAAAGCAACACTGGCTCAGATAAGTGACACTAAACTGAGAAATTCTAATTCTCTAAAGGAAGGTAGTACTGACTTGATCGTCAAAGCTCTTTCCCCGAAAGTACTTCTGGGACCTTTCTTGCAGGTTCTCTCTTATATTACGGTGATCACCAACCATCTTTCATGACTGAGAATACTACATCATTGGTTCTTTCTATGGGGACGATGGAATTTTCCTTTCCTTTATTCCCTTCAAGATAACCATAGTTTTCACCAGAAGTGAGAGAAGCAGAATCATCACACATAAGAATGAATGACTGGGTGTAATCATAATATGCATCCTAGTTGAGATCAAGAATAAATTCCCAGTAAAGCACATGAGCACAACAAAGAAGATACGAATGACGAGGAAGGGGGAGCTGAATCTCCCAATACAAATCAAGAAAAGGAGAGCTTTTGCAACTTTCTTATAATCCAACAGGGAGCAACTGTATAACCACTTCCTAGCAACTATCAAGCCGAAATCTCCAAAAACAAATAAAAAGGTAAGTCAAAGGCATGAGAACCTTAAACACAAAGAAGAGTTAAGAGATATAGTGTCAAAGGATGATACTGACCGGTCACTGTTAGCACCGCATATTTGTGATTTCAAAATGCCAAAAGATTTCAAACTTCCGTTGCATGTGAAAATTTATGATGTGACAACAGACCCCAAGGAATTCTTACATTCCTATCGCAACAGTATGCAATTTTGCGATACAGGATTTGAACTAGTCTGCAAAGCTTTCCTTATTTTCTTATCTGGAACAATGATTACATGGTATGAAGACCTACCAAGTGGAAGTATTCGGTCTTGGGCACAATTATCAGTCTTGTTTTTTGGACACTTTTATCAGAAGCAGAGATTTAACAAAGCGATAGTGGACCTAAACAACATAGCCCAATGAAGTGATGAAAGCCTCGCAGATTACCACGACAGGTTCGTTACCGAAATCTTGCATATTCACGATCGATTGTTCTAATCATCACTAGAAACATTCACGGGGGTATGCGATCAGGAGAGTTTTACAAAAAAACTCACAAAGAGCAACTGTGAGAACCCGAGAGAGTTGCGAAAAATGATTGCAAAGCATGTACAGACTGAAGAAGCAAAAACCCTGCAAAGTACAGAAATGGTGTACTTTCTATTGAAAGATTAACTCTCGCATTAGTATACTCAGCAAGGAGACTGCAAAGCTATTTTCAAAGTCATAACATAGTGGTGTATATTGACTACCCAATAAATAATATCTTGAGCAAGCCAGAATCGTTTGGTAGAATGACTAAATGGGCTCTTGAATTGGGACAATATCAGATCCAGTTTCAGTTACGAACTGCAGTAAAGGTGCAAGCCTTAGAAGATTTCATTGTAGAGATGACGAGCGCAGATGAACAAGAGGCCATTACAACAGAAAATATTGGAATAGACGAAGGGAAATCAAAGTGGACAGACATCGCATGGAAACTGTTCATCGATGGGGCGTCTAGAAAAAAAAGTTGCCGTGCAAGATTTCTATTGGAAAATCTATATGAGGGAGAACTTAAATATTCACTTTATTTTGATTCATGCTCACAAACTACGAAGTGGAATAAAAAGTGGTAATACATAGTTTGGACCTTACAATCAGGATGAAGGTCAAGAGCATT
The DNA here is from genome assembly GCA_032355405.1 of Rubia balearica. Taxonomy (NCBI): domain Eukaryota; kingdom Viridiplantae; phylum Streptophyta; class Magnoliopsida; order Gentianales; family Rubiaceae; genus Rubia; species Rubia balearica. The sequence goes on along the minus strand of JAULKJ010297821.1, from coordinate 1,889 downwards.
AAGTGCTTTAACGATTCACATATAGTAGTCCAACAAATGCATGGAGATTATGAGGTGCAAGAGGAGTAGTTGATAAAATATTTAAGGAGAGTCTGCCAGCTCATAGGCCAACTTGAATAATTTGACATTCAGCGCGTATCAAGGAGTGAAAATACCATAGCAGACATCTTAAGTAAGTTGGAAAATGATGGCTTCAATTCTTTGCAGGGATAGAACAATATCAATGTAGAGATCATACTGGTTAGAAGTACGATCACAACAACTGTGTCAACGGTCCAGACAAAAGAAATGAACTGGATGACACCGCTAAAAGACTACTTTGAAATGGAAAAATTATCAGTTGTTGAAGTATTCACAACCGGGCTGAACAACTGATATTCACCATATAACACCTTGATCCTACAAAACAAATATCGAAAGTGATTTTGAGGAAAGAGCTCCGACGATCAAGTTAGTACTCCTCTTCAGAGAATTAGTATTTCTCCGTTTAGCGTCACTTACCTTCTTCAGTGACAGAAATTCATAATCATGGTTTCGCATTGTCAGCATCTGAGAATATTGGATGCATCATAGTTCCTACAATATTGGTTTGTGGTTTAACCTTCAAATGTGGTTCCGCCTTTATTGGTTCGTGGTTGAGTCTTTGAGACAAGATTCCGCTTTTCCCCGTTCATTAGCCTTATTCATTTTTTAGTCTTGAGCTGGGCCTAAAGTCTAGTAGCCTTTAATTTGTGGGCTAATAATGTGATTCATGGACTAGGTATACACCATAAGCCCCTCCAACAATGAAGACTAGGAAACACGAAGTGATGACTTTGTTTGTGGAATATATGCGAACTGTCATTTCGTGAGTTTCTTAAGCTCTAATAACATGTTCTTCATTGATGTAACCAACATTGTCTTCGTGAAGTGTTTCTTGATTCTTGGCTATACTTGCGATTTTGTTGGGGCTTGAACTTTGAATTTGAATATTCACTGTATGTGTCGTACTCCTAATAGACTTAACTGTTTGAGATTTTGTTGCATTGACCAAGATTTCCTCCTCTTTATTCGTTGTACCGTTCTGAGATTTTCTCTTCTGTCATTATATTTTTCCCTTTTATAATTGCTTCTATTTTAATGTCTTAACTCAATCAATATTTAGTATTGTATCATTTCATATACCACCACCTTCTCGTATTCCTAAAAAGGTAAGTTAATTTTTACCAGACATTCATCATTTGTTTCTTGTCATATTTAACTCATCTTGGCTTTCTTAAATTGATTTCCACAACTTTTCTAGATTCTTCATCTTCTTCTGGTCTTCTTTATCGTTTTAGTTCCTTGTCGTACTCCATCAACTCGTAAGTTCCTCTGTTCTTAATATTGTTTCCATGTATAAGACGATTCTTATAATTGTGAATTTGTACGATGTCTCTATTCTAGTAATCTTGCCTCTCAATCTTGTTCTAGAAGTTCTCTGATTGTTTTATCCGGCATGTATTTTGTGTTCCCTTTTTTAGCTTTTTGGGAGGTGGTCGTCGTAGCTCTCAAAGATGCTATTTTTAAGTCCTTTTGCTTACTAAATATAACTAAGTAGATAGTATGACAAGTAGGGATCGTCCACATAGATGGGGATATTCTCAAATGTTTGCTCATAAAATGGAAATACTACGCTATATATAGACACACACACACACACATATATATAAAAGCACATGAAATGGGGGGTTTTGGTTTGGTTTTTTAAGTTAACAATTTAGAAGACAAGTTCAACTATCAAAGCATTGAATAGCTAAAATGGGATTAAATATGAATTACGGAGTCTTGGGAGCAATTGACTTATACTTCCAAGCCTTCTATCTATCATTGACATATAATCTATTTAACACCTTTACTACTTGTTGTGA
>JAULKJ010297811.1:0-11787 GCA_032355405.1 Rubia balearica | reverse complement strand
GTACTATTTAGCACAGAGATTATTCTGACATTGTTGCTCACGGTCTTCTTGCTGCATTTCTTGCCCAGACATAACTTGTAGATTATTGCTCGGCCCTTAGGTATCCATCTTGTGTTTAAACTATATAGAATGAGATAGCGGCTCTTCTTGGGTAGCACACTTGGGATCTGGTACCACGACTATCGGATATGGCCTGAATTATCTTCATGATGGCATGGTTGATCCCCATAAGACTCGTGTCCTGGCACAAGGGTTTTCTCAAATCCCTAGTTTTGACTTTAACCATACCTTCAGCCATGTGGTCAAAACCTCTACTTTTTGTATAGTTCTTGCTATTTCCACTATACGCTCCTAGACTCTTCATCAGCTGGATGTCAAGAACGCCTTTCTCAATGGCTTGCTCGATCCTCCAGTTTATATGGCGCAACCAGTCAGCTACAAGGGCCCACTTCATCCATATTATGTATGTCGCTTGCGGAAGGCCATTATGGTCTCAAGAAAGCCCCTTGGGCGTGGTTTCAGTGTTTTAGCACCTGCTTGGTTAAGCATGGTTTTCATTGCAGCTTGGCTAACACTTCTCTATTTGTTCTATCTCGGTGATCATCGTTGTTGTACTTGTTGGTTTATGTCGATGTCATCATTCTTACAAGTGACGGTTTGACTCTTCTATGGTCATTCATTGACCGTACACATTGGAAGTTTGCCATTAAGGACTTGGGTGCTCTTCATTACTTCCTTGGCTTGGAAGTTTCACTCACTCCTTCAGGCCTTCTTCTTGACCAAGCCAATTACACCAGGGATATTCTTACTTGTGCCAGGACTAGGGTTCGTTAGAGTTAGAGTTGTAGTTACTTTATGACTCACTGATGTAATCTTCTATTTATTCTCATGAATCAATAACAAACTCATCAAGGGAAATTTCTTCTTTCAGTCTTCTTTATCCTAAACTAACTTCAACTAAATATCCTAAAATAATCCTAACAGGAATAAAATCTAGGCTGCAATTTACTAGTCTTGGCCGAATTACACAAGTAAAATCTTGGCCTAATTCTATTCTTTATCAACTTGCTAACTAACAAACCAACTAACCAACTATATAACTAACTTATGGTTAGTTAGTATTCAGCTAAAAGTCTACTGATTACGAGGCACATGCGGCCAAATTTGGGTATTTAAAATTTGCACCCATGATGGTGCGTGAATCTTGTGTGGGCAAAATACACATAACTAAGGTGTAGATCAGAAAATCATGGGACGAGGACAGGGCGGGCCGAGAAGAAAGGTAGTTTGTCAGCGTAGGAGTGGAAGAACACAAGAAAGGAGTCTAGCGTGGATATTTTACAAAGTGAGGAAGTAGAAACGCAGGAAGAAGAAACCACGAACTAAAAAGAGGAGGATCTGAGGCAACAAGAGGTACTGAATTCTAAAATTTCTGACGATTTGAAAGTAGATGGGGAGAAGTAGGGTACATTATGGGTGGATGTAATCAGTGAAAATTGGATACAATCGAATGGGCTGAAAATAGATTTCATAGCACCAAAGATAATCAATGTTGAGACTAAAATTGAGATTGTAATTGAAGATGTTGAGAAGAGAATCAAATATTAGGAAACTGCTCAGAATATGTATGTTATTGGTGGGGATATTACTATGAATTCTTTGAAATGATACATGATTAGATTATGGTTATTGGTAACCTTGCCTGAGATATTGTACAACAATGAAGGGTAATTTATTCTAAGGTTCAAGACTATGATGGACATGGATGAGATGCTCAGGAAGGAACCATATGCCATTTTTAACATGACAATGTTATTACACATCTGGAAAAAAGATTTTCCACTGAAGAAAAACATAGTTAGATTGTTGACGATCTGGGTTACGTTACCCAAACTTACTATACATTTATGGCGTTCTACTAGCTTAGGGAAGATTGGAAGTGCAATTGGGAAACCAATGTTCACGAATGAATCTGGGTTACGTTACCCAAACTTACTATGCATTTATGGCGTTCTACTACCTTAGGGAAGATTGGAAGTGCAATTGGGAAACCAATGTTCACAAATGAATGCATTGCGAATAACCTAAGGATCTCATATATGAGGATTTTGGTTGAAATTGGCATTACTCAGAAGATACCTAACTCAGTAATGATCAGGGATGTTAGGGAAACAAAAGCAAGAAAGAAGTGGAACTGTAGTGGAAACCAAAATATTGTGAAAAATGTCTGATGGGAGGGTATGATTGCAGTAAAGTGGAAGGAAGAAATAGAGTGATTAAATAGTGGAAACCAAAGGCTGGGAAGAAGGAACATGAACATAAGGAAGCTATGGTGGATGAGGAGAAGTTTGAAAAGAATGAAAAAGAGTGTAGTAAAACCAAAAGGCAAAGGAAAAGAAAAACTGAAACAGGGGGTGATTTAGGAGGTTGTACAAGATATGGAGGACAGTGTTGGCTTGAGGGTGAATTTGAGAACTTGGTCATGTTCATCAGATGCCTTAGGGCACATTGCATGATTACATCATGGAAAGTGAGGGGGATAAATAAAATAGCAAAAGGCAGAGAGGTTAGCCCCTACCTCAATGCAATGAATATTATGCTTACTATATTGATTTAAACTAGAGTTTAAAAAACTGAAAGTTTTGGAGGTCGGAAAAATCTTTGGAACCAAATGGAGTTACTGGGATAACTACGAGAGTCACCCAAATTGGAGAATCTGGATTTTATGGGATCAGTCTAAGCTGGAGGTAAGGAAGATTAAAATTACTGATCAGTTACTGTTGCGTTAACTAAATGAGAAGGGAGGAAATTAATCTGCTGGATGACTACTATATATGCAAGCAATCAGTTAAAGACAAGGGAAAATTCATGAACTGATATTGAGGGGATACAAAAGCATATTCAAGGGCCATAGATAAACATAGGGGACGTTAGTAATGTGGTTACATTGGAGGACGGGATTGGAGGCAATGATGTTCAAGTATCTGAATTCAGGGACTTGAAGAAAATGATGGACAATACTGGTTTGTATGAGGCTAAAAGCAATAGAGATTATTTTACCTAGCCCAATAGCCAGGTAGAGGGGACTATTACTCAAGGATTGACAGAGTAATAGCAAACATGGACTGGTTTTAGGCAAACCCTCAAGCGAAATTGGATAACCTTACAACGGGTGTATCTGATCATGCAGTGGCGGAAGTTTATATGCAAGAAGAAAAGAAAACAGGCAATAAATCATTTATGTTCTTGAATTTCTGACTGGAGGATGAAAGGGTGATTAAAATAATACAGGAAAGTTGGGGAAAACCATTAGAAAGCAGGCCAATATATAGAGTGTGGAAGAAAATGATGGGGCTTCAGATGATTGCAAAACCTATATAAAAGAAATGTCTAGAGTTAGACAAAAACTAGAGGATGTTATAATGGAGTTAAAAGAAGAACATCAGGACCTGGTAAATGACAGAATGGATACACGGAAGGTGAAAAGGGTGACAAAAGGTATTGAAGATGTCAATAAGTAGAATGAAATTGATGAGAAAATAGCTAGATAAAAAGCTAAAACTGACTGCATTAGACTGGGTGATGGTGACACTGAATATTTTCATGTTTTGGTCAAGGAGGAAAACAAAGCTACTAACATTCAAAAAGTGGTGAGGTTAGATTGAACAGAAGTTGTGGAACAAAAGGAAATTGAAGAAGTAGTGACAGAGTTCTATGAAGGATTGGTAGGAACAACAAACGGAAATCTAATTGATATTGATGTTGAGATTATGAGGAAGAATAACATTCTGAGCAATGAAGCTCAATAAAGGCTGACTGAGGATGTCAAAGAAAATGAGGTATGGGAGGTACTAAACAGCGTAGGAGATCAGAAATCACCTGGAATTTATGGTTTCAGTTCAAAGTTTTTCAAAGAAAATTGGAGAATACTTGAGAATGATATTATGGAAACAGTGGAGAATTTCTTTGGCAATGGCAGGTTATACAGGGCAGTAAATTACACACTTGTTACTCTAATTCAAAGCATCCCAGAGAAAAAACAGTATAGTAGCTCAGGCCAATCTCATGTTGCACTACCCTTTATAAAATAATGCTCAAAGTCCTAACAAGAAGGCTGAGCAAGGAGATAAAAAATTGTGAGAGAAAATCAAGCAGCATTTGTGCCAGGAAGATGCATACATGATCATATCATGATGGCTTTGGAGCTGGTCAGAGGTTATAATAGAAAAACTGGAGGAGCAAAGTGAATGATCCAAATGGACATCCAGAAAGCCTATGACAAGGTTGATTGGAATGCACTAGAGAATATTATGCGGGAGCTGGGAATCCCTAATCAATTTGTGAAATGGATAGTGATATGTGTGAAGTTCGTGTCTTTCAAATATATGGTGAATGGGATATAATCCAAGATGGTAACTGCCAAGAGAGAAGTGAGGCAGGGAGATCATATTTCTCCACTGCTCTTTGTAATGGCAATAGAGTTTATGAGCAGGTGTAGCAGAACTTTGGGAGGAAAGAAAATTTCAAGTATCATATGAGATGATAAAAACTGCAGCTGATTAATCTTAGCTTTATAGATTATGTGATCTAACTTACAAAGGAAGAAAGTAAATCAGTTCAGGTGCTTATGGAGACATACAAGAAGTTTGTTAATGCTAAAAGATTGAAGGTTAATAATAGCAAATGCAATGTCTATTTTGGAGTTGTGGATGATGACCAAAAACAAAAGATTTTGGAGATCGCAGGATTTATAGAAGATCAATTGCCATTTTGTTATTTGGGAATTCCCCTCTACATCAAAAAAAACCTAATCTATTGGTATGCCAGGCCTTGATAGAGAAAATGATAGCAAAACTTAGACACTGGAGTGTAAGAACCCTGAGTTATGCTGGTAGACTACAACCGGTTAAAAGTGTTCTAACTGTCATTGCTAACTATTGGATTCAGAGCTTCCCAATACCAAAAGTGGTGCTGAAACATGCGGAAGCTATATGCAGATCATTCCTGTGGAGGAGAGGAGATATCAAGAAAATCACCAATTGCTTTGAACAAAGTGTGCCCTGAAAAGAAAGCAGGTGGACTCAATCGCATGGCTCTGCTAGACTACAATGAGGCTTGTATGGTCAAGATCCTGTGGAATTTAAGTAAAAAGGCGGATAGGTTATGGATCAAATGGGTGCATGTGTATTATATTAAAAAATGGTAATAGCAAGAATGATGGTCTTCCAACTGATTGCTCATGGATACTGAGAAGTATTTTTTTGAATCGGGGAAAAATTTAAGAAAATGCCAGAATGGAAGAGGCAACTAGAGAATGGAAAATTTTTTGTCAGAGGTATATATAAAGCATTAATACCTGAGCAGATAGAGGTTAACTAGAATAAGTTGTTCTATGAAAACTGTGCTAGACCAAGGGCAAAGATCGTATTATGGATGTGATTGCATAAAAGACTTACAACAAAAGATCGATTAAAGAGGTATGGCGTGACAATTGATAGTAAATGTGAGTTCTTTTTCGAAGATGAAATGATACAACACTTGTTTTATGGATGTGTTAGAACCATAAAGGTGCGGATGGAGGCTTTGAGATAGCTAAAGATATCAAGGAGGCCTAGAGAATGGGATGATGAACTTTAGTGACTGATGTATGCTGTAAAAGGGAAGAATTGGAGGGCTCAAATGGTAAAACTTGCATCAACAGAAACAATTTACAATGTATGGAAATGAAGGAATGATTGTTGTTTTGGTAGAATAGAGAAAGACGAAGACATTATAAGAGATATATTAGAGTGTATAGTTTTAAAAGCAAGGTTAAAGCCTAGATTAAGGAAGAATTGTGCTAGCTTAATGGTTTTGGGTGAGTGGTTGGTGTAAAAGGTGGATGTAAAGGAGCTTTTTTGGTGATGAATAAAAGCTACTTATTTACAAAATAAAAATTATAAATCTTGTCTTCTTTCTTCTGGGTTTCTTGGTATTTTTGAGTAGTGACATCATTATGATTTTGGTTGTTGACATCTTCCAAATGGCTTTATGTAAAGATTACACAACCTCATTAAAAAAAACCAGTGGGATAAAGAGTATTGCGTATTCTTGGCCAAAGTCTACTAGGTTTTCTTCGAAATGATAATTAAACGTTTCCAAGACAATTGGCTTTGACTTGGCTCTTCTTCATGTACTTGAGCAATCAATGCATTCAATGATTTATCTCTAAGTTTCTTCCTGGCTCTTGTCATCGGATCAATCATGTTACTTAGAGGATCTCTGACATAACTCTTGAAGCTTTTATCTAGTTGTGCCATGGCTTTATTTATAGAGTTAGCATCCGGTTTCATATTAAATCTTGTCAAGGTTAATTGATATCTACATATTATACCCTAATTGAGAAGATTGTTTGACAATCCTGAGGATGCAAGGAATATAAGTTGGCATGTATATCACACTTTGATTGATCCTGAAGTCATTAGCCATCCAGTCGATAGTGATAGGTAGAAAAGAGATAGATGTGGCCTTTTCGGGATTTGGAAATGATCCACATAATTTGAGGCTTGGTTTGTGCACGGATGGATTAAACCTGTTTGGTATTATGAGCGGCAATCATAGTTCGCGGCCAGTGATGGTAATGATTTACAATTTTCCGCTATGGTTGTGCATGAAATAGAAGTACATTATGGTATCTCTTATGATCTCCGGTCTGAAACAATCGGGCAACTATATCGATGTGTATCTTGCCCCCTTGGTAGATGATATTAAACTACTACGGGATCCTGGAATGAGGATGTATGATGGGTTTCATAAAGACTGGTTTGAATTTAAAGTCATTTTGTTTTGCATCGTGAATGACTTTCCTACATTGTCTGACTATTCAGTTAAAGGTCACAAGGCATGCCTCATTTGTTTGAAAGGTATAGATTATTGTTAGTTGAGGCACGGAAGTAAGACAGTGTATCTCGGACATCGCAGATAGCTTCTGACAACTCACAGGTGGAGGAATCAGCACGCTAAATTCAATGGCAAGGTAGAGTTGGTGCCCCTTCCTCCAATTTTATCAAACACGTCCATCTTGTACATGTTGTGTGATTTATGAAATGACTTTCACAAGAGGAAGAGGAAACCAAAGGTTGCCGGTAGTTGGAAGAAGAATTCTATTTTTTTATCTACCATATTGGGAGAACCTTAACGTCTGAATATTTTGGAGGTGATGCATATTGAAAAGAATGTATGTGATAGTTTAGTTGGTACTTTAATGAATATCACGGGTAAGACATGATTGAGTGAAGTCGAGGAAAAATATGGTTGATATGGGAATTAGGCCTAATTTAGCCCCCGAGGAGCGAGGCTCAAAGATGTACTTGCCCCCTGCGTGTACACACTTTCAAAAGTTGAGAAAGACTTTATATGTTCCAGCCTAAAATGTATTAATGTTTCGATGGACTACTCTTCATGGGTTAGCAATCTAGTATCCGATCAGGGAGTGAGATTGGGGAGTATGAAATCACACAATTCCCATTGTTTGATTCAAGAATTTCTTTCGGTTACGATTAGATCCATCTTGCCAACTCACATCAGAAAGTGCATTACTCGGTTATGTCGCTTCTTATAGACAATATGTTGTAAAGAGATTCGTAAATTAGATGAGCTACATGAGTAAATAGTTACCGTGTTGTGCTATTTGGAGATGCATTTCCCTCCTTCATTCTTTGACATAATGGTGAAATTGTTGATTTAAATTGTACGGGATATATTAGTATGTGGTCCTATTTATCTTAGATTGATGTATCCCTTCAAGAGGTATATGAAAATATTCAAGAGTTATTTGAAAAATCAATATCACCCCAATGCTAGTATTGCGCAGAGGTATGTGGCCAAGGAGGCCGTAAATTACTGCATGGATTTCTTAAAGAATGAAGAGTCGGTTAGGGTACCAAAATTGTGGTATGCAGACAGAGTCGGTGGCAAAGGATTGCGAAAGGGAACCATTAGGGTATCAATCCCCAACGAGTTAATGAAAGCACACTTATACATTGTGTGAAATTCAGGTGTGGTTCGTCTGTACATGGATATACACATAGCCATATAAAAGAGCGGCACTTCGGTTGGTTGGAGAAGCAAGTACTTGGAGAATATAATCACACTTTAAACGATTGGTTACGGAAAACTGTAGTCGGAGACAGTCACAGTGAGACCTTAAATTGGTTAGCCTTCATGCCTTCCGCAACTGCAATTTCGCTCATCGATTGTGACATGAATGGGTTTACCTTCTCAACCCATGAATGAGACGCATACACTACTACATAAAATAGTGGTGCTAGTTTTGTTGCAGAATCTTTACATGTAAACAGCGCGAAGGATAAAAATCTCATTTATGGAAACATATCTTACTATGGCATATTGAGGAAATATGGGAACTCGTTTACACAAGTATCAGAGTCCCACTGTTGAAATTCAAATGGGTCGATAACAATGTCGGTGTATTGATCGATGAGCTTTGTTTTACAATTATCGACTTTAGTAGGATACATTCTACTGGCGATGCTTACATCTTTGTTACACAAGTCATTTATGTTGTTGACCCATGTGATTCTAGAAAATCAACGGTCATTCACGAGAAGAATCAATTAGTGAGAGCGGTTAGTCCATTTTCAGTGTCTGACATTATTCCTCAAACTCTACCCAACACCAGTAATATTGTCCCGGATGAGATGAGCACCGAAAGGTTTAACATATTCGTTTTTGTAGGTTTACTGAGATTGACTCGAGGGCATATCTTACCGGATACTTCTTCCTGCCTCTATGTTAGGACTTAGTTCTTTTGAATGTATTATAAAACTGCGTATTTACACGTAGATCATTGCATTTATTCCCCACTGTAGTCTTGATCCAATGTTCGATAGAAAACTATAGGAATGATGTATACGAACCTAAGAATTCTCTATAAGTAAGGTATTAAGTTCCCCTATATTATGTATCTTTTGACTTTTTTTATTAATAAATAGGTATGGATCCCCCAATCCCCCCCTCCCCCAGCAGCATTACAGGTGGTGTTTCTTTTGAAAATATTATAAAATGACTAGACAAGTAGTCGGCGTAAAACAAGACTTTGAGATAAAAGATAAGGAACTCTCAGGAAGGGTGACATATCAATAAACTTATGGATATGTCACTTTACTTTTTACCTAAAAATATATTTTCAAAAAATTAAAATTGTATTTTATAAGTTAAAACATGTAATAAGTGCTTTTAAATGTGAAAATATATTTTAAAATATAATATAAAAAGTACAATCGTGATTTTTTTAAAATTTTAAAATTTGGTATTTAGTTTAATAAATACAGTGTATAAGTAATATATATATTGACTACACCTTAAAAGATTATTGTCCATAATTTAAGCACACATCACCTGTTTAGAAACCCCCTCATAAAAGAATACTAAAACTGCTTTAGAATTATGTGTTAGGATGAAAGTAATAATATGTCACACTAGTATTCAAATTTCACAAAAGTCTTGTTTTAAACAGATTAACCATTGGGTTGGGTCATTTATAATTATTAATTAACAGGATGGTTCGATGTTTATGTTTATTTATTGCAATGAGATACCTATAATTATGAAAATATTTTAAAATGAATATGAACATATAAATAGTTATAATATGATCTTTAAATTTATAAAAAATGATGTTTTTTATGATTGATCTAAACATTAATCAGTCAAACAGTTCTCTTCATATTTATATTTATAATTTAAATTTTAGATTGATGAATACAGTAGATACTTGGTTAATTAATACTTGATAATTTAATAAAATTTCTAAGATAATATTCTTGGCCTGGATAGGGTGTTAAATTAATAATTCGCTAAAATTATAAGATAATATTTTTATAATTTCTATAGACCCCATATAAAATATAAATTAGTAATTCCTTATATACTACATATTACATGAATGATTTATGAAAGTTTTGTGAAAAATGACTCAATTGTTTTTTGTTTTACGTTGAAACTATTTCACCTTGAATCTCGTCTCTTATTTTCCTTATCATTGTAAAAACTTCTAGTGTTGTTTTCTCATAACTCAACAAGAAATTATTCAATGTGATTACTGCTTTAATAGCCTCGTTTCGTGAAGGGGGCTTCATTTTAGATTTTTCATCATCATCTTTATCCTTGTTGTTCTTACACAATGCTCTTCGAATCTCGTCTATCATTGTTGTTTTTTCGCACCTTTATGATGGGAAGCCATGTTGTGTGTATAATTTGTTTGTATTAGCATATTTTGATCTTGTATTTATATAGAATTTTTTTAAAATGTCTGTAAAGTGATACATTGAACACAAGAAGCACACCTTTCATTTGATATACATGTATTGTACTCACTCTGTTCCATTTTAACCTGTACAATTTGAGTTTTAGTAGTTGATTTGCAAAATGTTTGATCCCTAGAGCATTTACAATGGGGGGTTTTGGGGGTGGGAGTTTTGGTGAGAGTAAGCTACAATGGTGGGGATTTTGGTGACTGTGGGTGGGAGAAAGGAGGAAGACCCTGGAGGAGGGAACCCAATTGTGCACTCTCCAAAATCCTCCTAATTCATCACATGTGGTGGGCCCGATTTGATGAGTTGGAAATTTTAATGAGATAAACTTATAATCTAATCCAATGGTATTGTGTGTCTTCATAATTTGTAATTTTGTTGCAATGGATTTAAATGGGCAAAACACAATTATTTTCAAAAATAATAACATTTAAAAATAACACCGAAATTATTTTAAAATATGTATTATTTTTATTAAGGTTATTATATTTCCAATTTAACTATTAAGCTACCAATTGTTTTTAGAGTGCATCTCTTGAAAGACAGTTTTTCCATAAGTTATGGAAAGACCAAGGTTTAAAATGCAAATTGAAAGAAATCAAAATAAAAATTTTGGGTTGCATGAACCGGGTTATAAATTTTATAACTACTACACGTTGCATAATAAATTTTTAATGTTGCAACTAAGACCTTTTACCTTTTATTATTTTAATTAAACCCCGTCTTTCCATAAACCTATGGAAATACGTTCTTTCCCAAAACTTTGCCAATAAAAATAGCTGAACATCAAATACAAATAATTAAACATCAAATGAAACAATTTATAACACACTTCAAAATAGTTAAGTATCAAATAAAAACATTTATAACACACTTCAAAATAGTTAAGCATCAAATAAAAACCATAAAGATACAAATCAAAATTTGAATAGTTAAGCATCAAATCAAAATAATCAAACATCAAGTGAAAACAATAAAAATGCGCATTCAAATAGTTAAATATCAAATAAAAACGCTAAATACACATATCAAGACTTAACTGTTTCACCAAACTGAACAACATCACAAGGTTTAGGTAAAATATCAAGTATTGAAAGTGAAACATCAAGTTTGGTAGTAAAAACTCGCGCATTGCGCGAAAATAGGGAAAACAACTGATTCGCAATTTCTCCGACCCGGATCTTGACCCGCGAGATTTTTATGACCCGGAATCATTAATTCCTCCAATTATATATGTCCAACACCCCCAAAAAGTGTTATTTGCACCAAAATTCCTCCTTCCTTATTTAAACTTTCTTTAATTATATTTTGGACTCCATCTCTAATTGAAGTTTATTATATTGCACATTAATCTTTGCTCTCGCTGCGACGGTATCGTACGAGACTTTTTCAATATGTTATCATGCAAAAGATGAGATAACGTGCCCCACAGACCTTTGACAAGTCACAACCAATCAATACTGATCCTCGTTTT
>JAULKJ010297803.1:0-11787 GCA_032355405.1 Rubia balearica | reverse complement strand
CCCTTGGTGAGGATTGAACCCATGACCTCATGGTAGTAGTACTAGACTTCAACCGCTAGACTATCATTCAATCCTCGTGGAGGCACATGAATAAACACAAAAGGCACCACAACGCACAGAAATAGGGCCTTAGCTTGAGGAACCAATAAGTATAGTAAAATGATTAACAGGTTACAGTCGTGGAATTTCTCCTTTCTAGAAAACCTAGCTATGCGGAAGTGGAGAAAATAAAAAATGAACGATGAAGAAGTCGAAGTCAGACACAAAGATGCAAACCGGACATTGAGGCGCATAAATACAGAGAAGAAAGGCCTTAGCTTCAGCTAAAAAACCAATATGTATGGTAAAATGATTTAACAGATTACAAATCCCAAATTTACTTCTTCATTTGGCTAAAGACGCTGAGCAGACACTGACGTAAGAGATGAAATCGTAAAGTAATGAACAGATTACATGCCTAAAATTTATTCCTTATGTTAACCTACCTATCTTAAAGTGGAGAAAATGAGGAATGAACGATGAATAAATCAAAGTGAGACACAAAGATTCAAACCTGACTGGAGGCACATAAATACACAAAAGGCACAACAATACACAAAAGAAGGGCCTTAGCTTGAGCTAAAAAAACTAGTACGTATGGTAAAATAATTAGCAAATTACAAACCCTAAATTTACCCCTTTATTTGGCCAAAGACACAGAGCAGACAATGACGTGTAAAAGTACATGCAGAACACATAAAATATGTAGAAGAGAGGGCCGAATTTAGCTGAAGAGAGCACGACCCTTAAATTTTGTTGTACGAGTAAAAAACCAGACAAAAACACACAACGGTACACATTAAATGAGCAACAAGTCGAACTAACAAAGAGATATGCAGAGCACACACATAACGGTACATAGAAAAGAGGGCCAAATTTTCAGCTCATGAGAGCAGAAAGCCTAAATTTTGTTGCATGAGTAAAAAAATGGTCACAAAATACACAACGATACACAGATAAGAGAGAGGGTAAATTAATCACCCAACTTCACCTTCACCTACTGCCGAAAGTATAACCCCTAACTTCGGTGATGGAAGAATTAGTAAACCAATAAGGGAAACAATAAATTAATGGTAAGGGTTGATTTCACCCATACATGATACGGAAAAGGAGAAAGGAATAGGAGGAACTGTACAATGTAAAAATAAAGAGGAAATTACCTTAAATGAGGAGCTGTAGAGGAAGGAGAGAAGCGGAAAGCTGACACGTAAGGAAGAGGGGGGCGGCAAGGCAGCACGTAGCAGAAGAACATGTCACCGTCTCAACCAGGCAGGTGAGAAAGCCCAATTCCTGGGTACCGACGTAGAAGGTGAGAGGGCTTGAGGAGGAAATCAACAAAATTGGGGGAAGGAATGGAGGGCATGTAAAATGTAATCGAGTGCCTTGAAATTTTTCATCACTGGTTGCAGAGGGTTTGCCATTCAAGATGAGCCAAAGGTGAAGCAGGTTGGAGAAGCGATTTTCAATAGGAAGGTAACTGGCCACTGTACCTAAACCTGTTCCCAACAAAGCAACTGTCTCTTTTAGATATAGAGTAGATAAATTGCGGCTGCCAATTACACAAAACCCAATCCCAACCTAATTCACACTCTTCTCCTGAAAGAAAATAAATCAAAATATGTTCTAACTCTAATTAACTAATTCCTAAAATTAAGGAATTTCAATTGGGAAGAGATAATGCAATCCTTATCAATATGGGAAGTGAATATCTTTATTTTCTTCAAATCCACATTTCTTGATTAATTTGATTTTCACCCCATAACTTCAGCAATTCTGCTTTTGCCTCTCTTCCTCATCTTTGGAAAAAATGACTTATAAAATAAGTTCCATTGGAGCACATCGCCTCCTTAAAAGCCTTAACCTGGAAAACCCAGTGGGAAAAAATCATTAGTTAAGGGAAAAAGAGTACAATGTATAGATCCCTCTCAATTCTTCACAATCCATGAATTCCTGCACAAAAAACATTTAAAAGTGGAAATTATATCTCAATAAAATAATTATAATCCCAAAAAATATGAACACAATATATAGCACATCAAATATCCTCATACTGGAACCATACTTGCCCTTAAGTATGAAGTGAAGAAAATAAGATAAATCAATAATCCAGAGTGTTCATAAGTTATCATTCCCTCATAAGATTGTATATAAACAACCCTATAAAAAGAAAAGGAGGATGGAAGATAGAAACACAAATCACACAACGAGACAAACAAAAATTCAAAATTTAAAAACTCTAGATCCTACTCTTTTAACGATAAATATTACCCTACCAAGGAGTAAAAAATCACGTTAACACACCTGGAAATCATCAATCCTCAAAATAATTGAAATGAAAACATTCAAGATTAGGAAATCTAATCATCAATTTAGTCAAAATCAGACAAGCAATGAATATTTTCTCATGGTTTAACACAATCAACCTCAAAATATTAAGGACAATCACTCAAATAATTCACAAGTTATAACACAGAGAAGTTAATATGCAAATCAGAAAGGTCTTTCTCAAGAGTTGTAACGGGGCTAGGGACCATTCATATTGGTGAGATCCTAGGGGTTCTAAGCTCAAAAAATATCAATCGAAATATTATGCATGTCTTTTTCTTGAACCATCATCCATGTGTGGTAGACATTCACCAACAATCTTCAACCTAATGGCAAGTAAGAAGTAGCCAAGTCATATCACATCAAATGTAGGTGTCATTTTATTTTTATTTATTTTTTAAAAAAATTCCGACACCATTCTTCTCCAATATAGTACAAAATTATTACTTTTGAAAGAAAATCGCAACATATGAAAATAATAAGATTTTTTCTTTTTTTCACAGATTCGACTACCCCTCTCGTTTGGGCAAACAAAACCATAATGGTTGTTCATAATATGATTCAGCCTTCAATTTCAAAATCGTTCAGTCTGGGCAAACTGAACACATACTCAGTAATGTCATTAACTCAAGAGAACACAATGGACGAATTTGTCAAATTTAACTCCAAGAACATGCATAATAGGGCCAAGGAAAAAAGATAAAACAAGGCTTTGGCTAAATATATAGTAACTCATATCAAATAACATAGTCAAAGCCTCAAAGTGTTTTACTATGGGTTAATGTAATGGGTAGGCCATTTAAGTTGTATGGTTCATCCTAGTGTCTTCCATCACTTTCACACATGACAATTCCAATTATACAATGTGATCTCACAAAACAAAGATTGATGTAGGGAGTGCTCTACTCTAGCTCAAACACCACTTTCTAGGCTAAAAATATTCAATTAATCTCATCCTTTTTCATCATCCCAAAAATCATATCAATCAAATTTCACAAATCATAGAATATCATTCAAAAACTTCAAGGCATATCAAATTTACCAAGTGTGTTAAACAATGAAGTTTACAACCGGCAGAGTACCCTTATCAAGAGCCACTAGAATTTCCTCATACTAAATCATCGACTCAAAATAACACAAAAACACATGTTTGACTATAAAAACTGGAAAAAAACAAAATAAATTAAAATGATTTAAAAAAACAAAACACACAATAAACCTCCTCACACTTAAACTTTGTTTGCCCTCAAGAAAATAATGAAAAACTCTTATGAGAAAAGGTTCCACACATAGTCAAACATCATGATAAATAAAATAAAAAGGAAAGAGGGAACTTATAGCGGTGGGTTTTGGAGAAACTCTCAACAAGAAGAGAGTGTTGGATCCAGATAAGATTCTTCCGCAGACCTCCAGTGTGGCCTAACAGAACACTGCGAGTCCCAACTCTCCATGAACACGTAAGAATCAATTATAAAACAATTAGGTCTCACGATTCATGAACTAATGCTATTTATTACATGCCAATGAATGAATGATCAACTCATAATAATTAATCTAAACAAATAAATAATATAATAACTAAATATAATTAACAAATAAATCGAACGCGACAAAAAAACCGTGACCAATGGAAGTGATAAATTCAACCAAGGAATTCCAATCTCCAAAAGTTTGCATCCGTCAAAATTTCTTCAAACTAAAACCTAAAAGAAGTAATATGATTTGCTACCAAAACTAATGTCTGTATCTATCTCTCGTTCAAAAATACTGAGTGTATATATAAAACACACGAATTACAAAACCCGAGCCCATTCGGATTCTTTTTTTGAAAAAAAAATAAAATCCATTCCAACTTTAATTAACTAAATCATAAACTTAAAGAATTTCATTTGGAAGGAGATTGAGAAGTAAATATCTTTAATTCTTCAGATCCACAACTCTTCAATAATTCACTTTTCACCCCATAACTTCACCAATTCTACTTTTGCCTCATTTCTTTCATCTCTGGAATAATGTCTTATAGAATAAGAACATTTTCCATTGGAGCACATCACCTCATTAAAAGTCTTAACCTGGAAAACCAAGTGGGAAAAAATTGTTGGTTAAGGGAAAAAGAGTACAATGTACAACTCCCTCTCAATTCTTCATAATCCATGAATTCTTGCACCAAAAACACCTAAAGTGCAATAATATCTCAATAAAATATAATAATCACACTATATATTAACACAATATATAACACATCAAATATTTTGTGTGAACTCTGGACCTTTAAAATTTGGGTGTTGTATTATGGTGGCGTCGCCTCTTTCTTCCGACACTTGAATATGCTCTTCTGCCACAGGGTTCCGTTTGGGCAACCTGGACCCTCCGTCAGTGAGCTCATTCGTATTTTCGACCGCGAATTTAAAAGGCAATGCACCAACTTCCTTTCCCCTTCCGAGTGTGACCTAATTTACCGTATCATGGGGGTTCAACTAGATGTGAGAGGGCAATCCGGGTTGCTTCATCCTAAGTTCATTCATAGAATTTGACAGATATGCAATTTTTTGCATGTGCTCCTCCAAGGTTGCTTCATTATTCTTGGAGCTCTGTTAGTGCTTCTGCATAATTTCCATCAGTATGTATAGCTTATCCTTCATAGATTTTCCTTGAACACCTTGCGGGCGTTGAGGAAAAACTAGGGCTTCTTGTTGCATTGGTGGAATATAGGGCTAATGGTGATGCTGAGGCTGCTACGGTGGGGGACCTTGTTCTCTCCAACGCAAGTTTGGGTTATCCCTATACCTTGGATTGAAGGTAAGAGAATATGGATCACCTTTTGTATGCCTCTCATTATAGTTCTCATAGCATTAGTTTGGACATGTATCTCCCACATGGTAAGAATGTATTGCGAGTCGTATGGTTAACTTCACCACACGTACTTCTACAGATGCAACCTTGTCAATGAACTTAAATAGCATTTTCTCAATTCTTTCCATTCTCTCCTTGATCTCATCCTGCTCGAGAGTGGATGTCTGTGCCACCTTCTTCAAGATTCGGACTTCCTATTGATTATACTCCTTATTGGAATCCACCAACCTTTTGATGATCTCTCTAGCCTTATTCACTCGAAAGTGAAGAAATCCACCACTACTGGAAGAATTCACCAAATCCTTGTTGATGGCCATCATCACTTGATAAAAACACTGGAGTAATTGACCTTATGTCATTCAGTGATTGGGGCAACTATCCACCAATTTTCTGAACATTAGCCAATAAGCACTCAATGATTCATCATACTCCTACTTGATACTTTTGATCTCCTTCTTCAAGGAATCTGTCCTTGTGGCTGGAAAATAATATTCCAAAAATAATTACTTTAATTTAGACCACGTCGAAATGGAGTTGGGTGGCAGGCTCGAGAACCATTGATTGGCTGCTCCTGACAGACTGAAAGGAAATGCCACCAAGTTGAATTGATCTCTAGTTATGGAGGCTTGCATCTTCTGAACCTTACAAATCTTCACAAATTCACTCAAAAATTTGTAGGGGTCCTCAGTGTTTCTCCCGCAGAACTTTGGAAGCACATGCAGGAATGCCAGCTTGATTTCAATGGAATTTTTGGTGTCTTGTAGCAGAATGGGAGTGGGGGATCATCATCACCATGACCAATAAGTTCTCACATGTATGGGTTTTTGGGTTTTACCCATGATTCGCATATCCTCTAACTGTGTCCATTTCGGTATCAACTCCCGAGTCAGATGTGGTTGCTGAAACCGTAATGAGTCTAGTTTGTCCAAATTGAAGGGTCTCTACAGAAGCCGATTTCTGTGCCTTTGTTCTCTTTCAGTTCCACTTTGCGGTTTTTTCAACTAATGTCTGGATATATCTCTTTTTCAAAACCCCGCGAGTATATATATGACACGCAAATTACAAAACCCAATCCTATTCGAATTCTTCTTCCAAAAGAAAAAAAAATAAAATCTATTCCAACTCTAATTAACTAATTCATAAAATTAAGGAATTTCAATTGGAAAGAGATAATATAATCCTTATTAATATGGAAAGTGAATATCTTTGATTTCTTCAAATACACATCTCTTCAATAATTCATTTTCACCCCATAATATCAGCAATTGTGATTTCCCCCCTTCATCTCTGGTATAATGTCTTATAAAATAAGTACATTTTCCATTGGAGCACATTGCCTCATTAAAAACCATAACCTGGAAAATCCAGTGGGAAAAAACCATTGATTAAGGGAAAAAGTGTACAATGTATAACTCCATTTCAAGTGAAAATTATATCTCAATAAAACCATTATAATCCCACAAAATATGAACATAATATATAACACATCAAATAGCCTCACACTTGAATCAGGCTTGTCCTCAAGTATGAAGTGAAGAGAAAAAGATCAATCAATTATTCAGAGTGTTCATATGTAATCATTCCCTCATAAGACTATATCTAAAATGACCCTAAAGAAAGAAAATGGAAGATAGAAACACAAATCACACAATGAGAGACGAAAAATCAACTTTTAAAAACTCTAGATTCTACTCTTATAACGATAAATTTTCCTCTGCTAAGGAGTAAAAGATCACGTTAATGTACCTGGAAATCATCAATCCTCAAAGTAATTGAAATGAAAAAATTCAAGATCAGGAAATCTAATCATCAGTTTAGTCAAAATCGGACAAACAATGAATATTTTCTCACAGTTTCACACAATCACTTTCAAGATATTAAGGGCAATAACTCAAATAATTCACAAGTTATAACACAGAGAAGTTAAGATGCAAATTTGGAAGGTCTTTCTCAAGGGTTGTAACGGGGTTAGAGACCATTCAAATTGGTGAGATCCTAGGGGTTCTAAGCTCAAACAATATTGATCAAAATATTATGCATGTCTTTTTTTGAACCATCATCCATGTATAGTAGACATTCACCAACAATATTCAAGCTCAAGGCTAGTATGAGAAAGCCAAGTAATAACGCATCAAATGCGGGTGCTATTTTATTTATTTTTCTATTTTTCTCATTTGAATTTTTCCAGCACCATTATTCTCCAATACAGTTTAAAATCAGTAATTTGAGGGAAAATCGCAACATAATAAACAATAAGAATTTTTTCTATTTTTTCCTTTTCAGAGGTCTACCCCTCCAGTTTGGTCAAACAGAACCCCAACATCACTGTTCATGATATGATTCAGCCTTTAATTTCAAAAAAATTCAAAATTCAAAATGGTTTTTAAAAGAAATACAAAACAAAACACACAATAAACTGCTCCTCCTCACACTTAAACTTTTCTTTCCCTCAAGCAAATAATGCAAAGCTCCAATGTGAAAAAGGTTTCACACATAGTTAGACATCATGATAAAATAAAAGGGAAAGAGGGAACTTATAATGGTGGTTTTCGGAAAAATTTCAAACAAGAAGAAAGCATTGGATCCAGATCAAATTCTGCTGCAGGACTCCAGTTTGGCCAAACAAAACCCTGCGAGTCCCTGCTCTCCAAAGATGCGAATTCTCCATGGTGCAAATTCAAGTAATTCAACTCTGTAGATCAAGAACTTAGAGCAGATAATAAATTGAAATTCCTATTTTTAAATAAAAATAGTATAAAATAAAGACAAAAAAGAAGAAAAGCAAGAAAATATATTTTGGCTGCCTCCCAATTAGCGACTTTGTTTATAGTTTTTTCTAGACTTCCAGATGCCATTAATGATTATTTGTTGGGCACAATGGAATTTCTTCCATTAATGTCAACTGATAATTGTCATGGTACTGCGTAATGCACTGACCATCGACGAGGAATGGCATTTTTGTGTCCATGCTTACAATCTCTACAATCCCTTCAGGCCAAACTGAAGCTACCTCATACGGTCCAAACCACATCGGCTTGAGTTTCCATGAATTTAATCTAAGCTTGGACTCAAAAAGAAAACTTTCTGCCTAACTATGAATTTCTTAGACTTCATATTCCTTTGTCATGCTTTATTACGCTCCTTGTAGCGCATAGCTCAATCAAACTCTTTCAATTTTAGATCACCCAATTCTTGGAGTTAGAACATTGTTTCTTGCTCACACTTGAGAGACTTCATACTCACTGTAGAAGTATCATCATCTCCTTCAAAAACATACTTCAGATCGGGTGGTAACACCTTCAACTCCAAATTTGAGGCTTTCGAATCCGACAGGACTAGTCTGCGGACGGGTTTAGTTTGGCCAACCGGACCTTGTACGCACTTCAAATTTTTTTTGAACATACGATTTGGATTAATTCGGGCTGGGAATTTTGTGGCTATTTCAGTTCTGGGTACCACATCCTGAGAGTACATTGAATGTAGCAATTCGTGGTTTTCCTTATCTTTAAAGTCTTAAAAATTTACATCTTCTGTACTGGTAGGAAGTTGAATTCCCATCTTATCCTGCAAAAATTTAGTCTCAAGAGTATTTTGGATAAAAGGGTCAGTATGGTCTATGACATACACATTCTCAGAATCTATATGTTTCTTCGTGGTTTTATCAATGTTGAGTGTGTAAATATCACCAAAATAATCAAGAGAAATAGGTCCATTACCAACATTAATAATGGTGTTTGTTGTTTTCAAGAACGGAAGACCCAACAATATCTCTTGTGTTCCCTTATCACTGACATGATTCATCTTTACCACATAAAAGTCAGTTGGATAAATAAAATCATTAACTCTCACAAGCACATTTTCCAACAACCCTTCGGAAACACGCAAGATCTATCAGCCAATTGGATTACTACTCTAGTGTCTAACATTTCAGCTCCATTTAAAGTTCGATACACAAATAATGGCATAACATTAATTGAAACTCCTAAATCACACATGGCAGCATCAATCTTGTTATCTCCTACATAACAAGGTAAGTAAAACATACCTGGGTCCTTGAACTTTTGAGGCAGTTTCTTTTGTATTACCGCTGACACGGATTCACCCCATCATGATCTTGCGCGTATCCTTCGGCTTTCCTGCAGTAAAATCTTCCAAGAACTTGCTTACTGGTAGTAACTTTATGGCTTGCAATAACGGAAGGTTAATATCCATTTTTCCAAAAATCAAGACAAAATCCATATCATCTTTTTTTTTCTTTTCCAATCTACGAGGAAAGGGTGGAAGGATTTTAATTGATGGATCATATAAGATTGTCTTTTTACTTACTTCCCCTGGCACCCCGGACTTACCTTCATTCTTGAACTCTAAACGTTCAGGATTTGGATGTTGTATTCGCCTTTTTCCTCAGACTCTTGAATCTGGATTTCTATCGTAGGGTTTGGTTTGGGAAAACTTGGCCCACCGTCAGTGAGCTTATTCACCTCTTTTTCCACGGATTTCGATGGCAATGCAACAACTACCTTCCCAATTCTGAGTCTGACCTGATTTACCATCTCATGTGGGTTTATGTGAACTTGAGAAGGTAATTTAGTTGCTTCATTCTGAGTTCGTTCACGGAGTTTTTCGCGTATGCTCCTCTAAAGTAGCTTTGATCTTCCCAAAATTTTGGTGTTGCTTCTGCACCGTGTCCTTCAGTATGTCCATCTTATCATTCAGAGATTTACATTGACCACCTTACGGAGGTTGAGGAAAACCTGGGGATTCTCGTTGCATTGGTGGAACATATGGCTAATGGTGATGCTGAGGCTGCTGCGGTGGGAACCTTGTTCTCTCCAACGGAATTTTGGGTGATTCTTATACCTTGGATTGAAGGTATGGGGATATGGATCACATCTTGGCTGCCTCTCGTTGTAGTTCCCCATGACATTAGCTTGGATAGGTATCTCCCCCATGGTAAGAATGCATTGCGACGTCATATGGTTGACTGCTCCACACGTATCGCAAGACCCTTCTTGTACAGTTGCAACCTTGTCAACAAACTTGGATAGCATTTTCTCTATTCTTTCTATCCTCTCCTTGGTCTCATCATGTTCGGGAGTGGATGTCTGTGCTACCTTCTTCAAGATTCGGACTTCCTGTTGATCATACTCCTTGGAATCCACCAACCTTTTGATGATCTCTCTAGCCTCATTTACTCAGAGGTAAGAAAATTCACCACTACTGGAAGAGTTCACCAAATCCTTGTTTATGAATGTCATTCCTTGATAAAAGCACTGGAGCAATTGACCTTCCGTCATTCTGTGGTTAGGGTAACTATCCACCAACTTTCTGAACCTCAGCCAGTAAATACTTAATGGTTCATCATACTCTTGCTTGATACTTGTGATCTCCTTCTTTAAAGCATTTGTTCTTGTGGCTGGAAAATATTACTCCAAGAATAATTTCTTCAATTCAGACCACATCGAAATGGAGTTGGGTGGCAAGCTTGAAAACCATTGATTTGTTGCTCCTGTTAAGCTGAAAGGAAATGCCACTAACTTGAATTGATCCTCCATCACGGTGGATGCCCTCTTCTGCACCTTACAAATCTTCACAAATTCGCTCAGAAAATTATAAAGGTATTTGGTGCTTCTCCCGTGAACTTCGGAAGTACATTCAGGAATGCCAATTTGATCTCTATCAGATTCTCAATCTTTGGTAACTGAATGGGAGTGGGGGGATGTTCCTCACTATGACCAGTGAGTTCCCACATAAGAGAAGTTCTTCTCTTCAAAAGTAAATATGTCAATAATTATGAGACAGAGACTATAAAATTTGTGCAACAAATATAATATAACAGGTGAGGAAGTATACACGTTTATCTACTCCATACGGGATGTGGTATGCTAGTTGGGCATTGATGAGATATGTTTGAGAATATCTTGGAAAGTGGATCCGAGAACTGTGGGGGAAAAGTTTTTCTTTCCCACGCAAAGAAAGCAATAATAGAGACGTAGAAAAGAAAAGGGTGACGTGGGCAGTTGACAGTTGACACTGAAAGGTGGTGATAAACGGTGGTGTCCAAAGAGGCAACTTCAATCTGCCTTGTGCTTTTCCATAATTGGGAACATTTTTCTTTCTCATCCTCCCTCCGTTATACCTCAGTGGACACCGGGCATTCCCATCTTTAATTATTCAATATTTTCTTCAAATATCTATTTAATTCGTGAGAAAATATCAGATTTGGTATTATTTTTTAAATGAAATTATATGTTTCATTCTTTTTTTGCCCTCAAAGCGTTTCCATGTATTAACGAATTGTTATTAAATTATTCCCATATATTATTAGTCGGTTTAGGTGAGTCAACATTGAATCGACATTTCATGTGGTGATAATGTCGCCACTGGGAAGCAGAGAACATGAAAAGTAAGGACGATAGAAGAAACAGTGAGTCAGTGGCGGAACTAGACCAAAATTTTAGGGGGGCGGGTTTTACACAAAAAAAAATTTCCCATCGCTAGTGGTCATTTGCTCAGTCACAACGCAAGTTGGTGTCTCGGTCTTCTACCGCTCCGTGTTGTCATCTTCGT
>JAULKJ010297785.1:0-11788 GCA_032355405.1 Rubia balearica | reverse complement strand
ACTCTGGACAGTTGACTTTGGCTTCTTACTAGAAGACCCCGATAAGTTGTTACAATCCTGTTCAACCATTGGATTCAGAGGCTCCAACATTTTGCGCTTTCCGGTAGTTTCATGGTTGTTCTCTGTATCAAATAATAGGGCAAGTCAAATTGGAAGCTATAAAAAAACCACTTAAGCCACAAGATAATTCTATACAGTCTTATTCTTACCAGGCTTCCCAGCATTTGGAGAGATCAGGCTCCTCTTGTTTTCTGATGAAGCTCCCTCTTCAGAGGTACTGGACGAACTTGCTGTCAGACCTTTCGGAGGCTTTTCGACAGCATGTAACTAGAAAGTATTTGGAAGTTCCAAAAGAAACCATGCAAAAGTGAGTCAGGTATAGACAGCTTTAAAGATGCTTACAGCAGCATATACCATAACTAATAGAATATTAAATGAATTAGAATTAGGTAGAAAGGAATACCCTTTCTTTACTTGATTCTAATTCATTTAATATTCTATTAATAACATATGTGCTGATTAACAGTGACTTTACCCATTACGGTAGTTGATGATGCAAAAAATCAAATAGTTATAGAAGTAAATGAAACCCTGGATTCAAGTAAACATCTAGAACGTCCAAAAGAGATCATTACCAGGAGGTAACACTGATCATCGCATGGGTTTTTTCATCTTCGGAGTCGGATGAATACGGTCGTTTTTCACTCTGTTCATGAAAAGTCTTTCGTTATCCAACCTGAGTGCACATAGTAATAAGAAAAACTGATTTTTTTTAACCAATGAGATAAATAAGAAGCAAGCCGGAGAAACCATGGCGTACCTTATCGCTTTCGGGATTGCTGATAAGCAGGACTCTCGGCTACCATACAACAACATCATACAACAGGATACAGCAAAAAAGGTTCTTGGCTTTGCAAACAATAAAGTCCAGTGCTCGGGACAGATGGTAAGGCCACAAATTGATCACGACACTTCCTTGTTTCAATAATAAGTGCCGTAATAAGCTGCAGGGGCCGCAGCAAGCGCTGGACATTTGCATAAAACCATTTCTAAGTTTCTCCAGCCTTAAATTACAGAGACGTACCCTGGACATTTTCACTTACGAAAGCACATGGCCAATACATAGATCTGACTGACAGGAAAACACATTTCCCATATCTATACATCATGATTAACATGAACTGACCAAGGTTCAACAAACACAATTTGCATTACTGAGCAGTCGGTGGAAAAGCCATTTCCGGGGGAGGGGGGCTCAACAATGCAGCTGCATGCTTAAATTTACCGTATCATAATTTCACATATAACCAGTGAATTTCAACAAATAGATTCAGCAAATGAACCGGATACAATGAAGCATTTCAGCAATTGAAGTAGAGAAAGACTGGTGCAGCAGAAAGGCAACAGATCTAATGATGGAGATATAAAAATAGAGATGAAAGTGACATATAAGGTCAAAAGGGAATACAACCAGAAATGCCAATGATCCTAGCAAGCACCAAAAGGCTGCAAGCTTATATAAGATCTTATCTTCACTCGGAGTTCCTTCATTGGATGAGGTGTCAACAAAGCACGAATACTGGTAACAATAGGACCCTAAAATACATAAAAAAAAGTGAGTAAGAACAGAACACCTATCAAAACCATACTGCAAACCAAAATGCCAAACTACCTCCAAAACATCAGTATAAACCAATGATACCTGCACTTCATTTTGATAGGTAAGTTTCTCTATCATTGTCTTTTGAGCCCATTGCCTGAGTAGAAATAACATGTCAGGTATTCCTTCACCAGTGTTTGATCAATAATCCATTTCTTTATTTTCATAATAAAGAGCATTATTTATTCCTTGCTCCATGAATTCAGTTTTAACCTGCGATAGTGAACATTTGAAAGTAATAAGCAAAACATAAGTGACAATTTACATTTAAAAAAGAATCAGCGGTAGCACCAGCGCCGGCATTGCAGAGGAAGCCTATGGAGCTAGGGAAATGAGCATCAGTGTAAGATGCTAACTAAATCGAACCTCAATCATGGAGACAAAGGCGGCTGCTAGCATAACAAAGGCTTCTCCAGCTTGAGACATTATAGTAAGGATTACAA
The DNA here is from genome assembly GCA_032355405.1 of Rubia balearica. Classification (NCBI taxonomy): domain Eukaryota; kingdom Viridiplantae; phylum Streptophyta; class Magnoliopsida; order Gentianales; family Rubiaceae; genus Rubia; species Rubia balearica. The sequence goes on along the minus strand of JAULKJ010297785.1, from coordinate 9,685 downwards.
AAGTAAGAATGAGCTTTTATATCACATGCCAAATGATCGTTTCCATCACCGTAGCCAGCTGAACAAGGAGGTTTAAACGGCTGTCTAAGCCTAGCCGCTACATCTGTTACAGTATAAAACCTGGGAAGCAACGACTGCCTTTTCACCTCTAGGTTCCCCTGGAAATTGCAAAATTAAACACATACACTTGCTCACTACCTCAAACGCCATCAAAATTTGAACTACATATGATGATAGAAACCCTAACATTTGCAACCGGTCTTTGATGAATTAAACATAAGGAACAAACTAACAAAAAGAGAGCTAAGTGATGATATCACAAAATTAATAAACCCTAGGCCAAAATACTTAAGTCTATGAGCATAGCTGAAGTAATAAAGCTATATAACAAACAGTTAGCCAACATTTCTTCAATCAATTGACTCCACGAAGATATTCGAGCTGACCTCAGAAGAGCGGCGACGTTTACCATTGTATATGGACTCAATATGCAACATTAAGATGGAGCACCTGAAACTGAAAAAAATTGAAACAATCGACTAACCTCACCTCACTCACCGCCGTCGCCCCTAGTTCGAGCTTGTCAACCGCTGCTGCCTTGTCACGCTCAGATCTGACGCCCGTCAGACAAAATCGCCTTCATCACACTGGTGTTGTCGGAACTCCGATCGACGGAGGGCGCCGGATTGCCGGAAACTGCTGATGGTTGAAGAAGCTTTGACTTCGCTAGGTCTTTGCGGCAGCGCCACCTCTCTCCGTCACATAGATCGAAGTGTGTCTCCAGCGTCCCGTCGATCTTCGATTCTCCTTGTGATGGCCGGCGAGGAAAGCCTTCTTCTCCAGCGGAAGAAGAGGAACCGATGTGGCAGTTGGCGGAAGAGGTTTACGAATTTCCTAACTTTACGTAGTTGGGCTTAATTTACATTATTATAAAACTAAATATTAGTTTGTGTATTGATTGTATCCCTACATTTTGTCAAATATTCTAATTTCTAAGATGTATTAGTTCCTTTTTCATTCCAAGTAAATAAATCAATAATATAGTGTATACTTGGGAGAGTAAATTACATAAATACCTAATTAACAATAGAAACAAAGAATTTTTATTATAATGTGTTTTGCTTTGAGAAGTTTATGGATTTCTTCTTAACTTTATGTAGTTGGCCTTAAAATTTTATTATAAAAATATGTTTTGAAAAATATGCACAAATCAATAAAATGTATCCTGATTCCAATGCGGAAAAATCACGGAGTGACACCATGAAAACTTGAGTTGCTACTAAGAAACGTTTTTGTCGGATACTTAATCTTCACGCACCAGTGAAGCCACCGTGCATACTAGCTCCCACCATATAGAATACTATGCAATAATATATATTCCTCAAATCATACTACATGATTGCAACAAGTTATAAATTGTGCATTAAACATGATTACATATTTACAGTAGTAAAAGTTGTAATTACATGTCTAGATGTAGGAATGATGTAGGAGGTGTAGTAAATTTTATTTACATTTGTTAGTGCACTAATGTTTACTACACCTTGAAATATAATGAAATATCATCACATGTTAAGGTGTAGCGAATGATAATACAAGTGTCATAAATTTCAATACACTTGAGAAAGTATTTAATTTTACTACACATTTTCTATGTGTAACTAAATTTGTGTAGCTAGTGAACATTTTATTGTAGTGAAAGACCTATTTCCAATAATTTTACAGGGACCTGACTAATATTTTTCCAGGGGCTTTTTTGTCCAATTTTTTATCATTTTCCTGACATCTCTAATCTGCAAAAAAATAAAAAAAAACATTTTAAAATGCAAAAAAATTAATATAATCATCTAACTGAATATTATAAGCATCAGCAAAAAATAGCAAAATATCAACAAATTTTTTTTAAAAAAATTACTAAAAAAATGGACCAAACAATATATTTAAAAACTAATAAAACAGCAACAATATATTAAATCAAATAAAAATTGAAAAACGTTGAGACTAACAAAACATCAACTAAAAGTCATAAAAACAATAACAAAGATTCAATTATCAATTTTTAATAGAAAATACAAAAATCGAACAATATCGACCAAAAACTAAAAACGTCAATTCATATCACCTAAACTTCACCCAGAAAATGAAAAACGTCAACATAAGAAAAAAAACACAAAAAATCAACCTATGTTACCCAAAACTACATACATCAACTCGTATCGCATAACACTCACCGAGAAAATGAAAAACATCAAAATGAGAGGGAAAAAAGCAAAAAATATCAACCCTTATAACCAAAAAAACTACAAAAAATCAACTCATATCAACTAAAACTCATCCAGAAAATGAAAAACATCAACATGAGAAAAAATAAAAACATTAACAAAAAAACTATGGTATCTCAACAGTATAAACTATTCACTACAAAAATCATAAAATGTCAACAATTTTTTAAAAAAAACTACAAATATCAACTTCATATCACCAAAAAACTACAAACATCAACTCCTAAATTCTGAACCTCTTTCGAAAAATGGAAAACATCAGCATCAGAAAAATAATACTACAAACATCAACTCCTATTACCAAAATCTCAGCCCGAAAATGAAAAACATCAATATGAGAAAAACTGTAAATATCAATCCATATCAACAAAAAAAGGACAAAACATCAACTCATATCAATTAAACTTCACACGAATATTGAAAAACATCAACATAAGAAAAATAAAGCTACAAACATCAGCAAAAAGTTACAGTACCTCAATCATCTGGAAAATGAAAATCATCAACATAAGAAAAAAGACACTACAAACATCAACTCCTATTACCAGAACCTCAGTCGGGACCGAGAAAAAAAACATAAGAAAAAATACTATGGGTGTTCAAATTGTCCGACCCGACCCGTTTTGACCCGGTCCATGTGGGTTAGGTCGGGTCAATGTCCCATTTGGGTCAAAATGGGTCGGGTCCAAATGGGCCGGGTTAAAACGGGTCGGGTCAGATTTTGATCCAAATCGACCCATTTTGATCCATTTACAATTTTATCCCATTTTCTTAGAAAAAATTATTAATAAGAATTAGTTTAATACAACATTCACACTATTAATTTAATTCATAAACAAGTTTAACATTCATGAATTTTTTTATAAAACTAAAAATAATTTTGCAAATTTACTAGTAATTAATAAATAATATATTCATTCATATATGAACTATATATTCATAATTTTATAAATAAATGTTAGTAAAATTATATTTCTTAAATGAAATATTAAAAGTATTCTAACTAAGTAAAATGAAAATAATTATATTTTTTATTAAGTAAATAATATATAATTAAATATAATATTCTTATTTTAAATTATATAAAAATAAAATCATAATTTTATTTATTACTTAAATATTATTATATTTAAAAATAATATATTATATTTAAATAAATTATAAAAAATTACTATTTTATATGATTTGGGTTTATTTGGGCCTATCCATGACCCTGTCCGACCTGACCCTAAACTATGGGAATTTTGATCCGACAACACCCATTTGTCCCAAAATTTTGGGTCAATTTGGGCCGGGACAGCTGACCCGCCCCGACCCATGAACACCCCTAAAAAACACTACAAACATCAACTCCTATTACCAAAACTTTAGCAAGAGAGTGAAAAACATTAACAGGAGAAAATAAAAGATAAAAATACAAATATCAATCCATATCAACCAAAAAATTACAAAACATCGACTCATGTCCACTAAAAATTAATTGAAAATGGAAAATATGAACATGAGAGGGGAAAAAAGCTATAAACCTCAACAAAAAAACTATAGTACCTCAACATAAATTCTTCAAAAAAAAAACTGACCTAGTGGGTTTTGAACCCAAGTCAACAACCTCAGAGGATAGAGTACTAACCACTGCACTAAAGAATATTTTTTTATCCTGTACTCAGTCACATAAATTTTAAATCTCAGCAATTATTTGTGTAAAACCTCAAGAATATAAATTTTTCAAAAAAATAGACTAACGAGATTCGAACTCAGGCCTGTAACATCAGAACATAGAGTCATAACCACTACAACATAGATTATTTACTGATCATGAACTCAGTCACAAATTATTAAAACTCAATAAATCCTACGAAAAAATACGCAATTAAAAACATCACATTTATGTTTGAACAATTACGCACATTATATTTGTGCATATCAACATCATGTCCAAAATCATCACATTTATGCTTAAGCAATTATGCACATTATATTTATGTATATCAACATCATGTCCAAAATGAAAACTTACAGAGTCGAAGTTACAGAGTTAGAAATGAAGCTGCTGGTCAACATCATACCCACAGAGTCGAAATTACAGTGCCTCTAAAGTCTTCTTCACCTTTGCCTCAAAGAATCGCCAACTCCGACTCAATCAATCCATCCGTCAAGGTCGTCTTCTCCATCAATTCAACATTGTCCTTGCCGTCGCTGGGAAGGAAACGGTCTTCTAGCTCCGTCGTGATGCCAAACCCTAGCTCCACCGTCGGAAATTGCATCGTCCTCCATTGGGACACTGAAAACCTAGCTCCGACAATGCAAAACTTCGATCGCAATGACTTTTCAGAGGCTTCGCAGTGTAGATTCACCAGAGGCTTCGATCTGCGATCTTCTAGATCCGTCGCTGTCTTCAGAATTCTCCGGAAGCATCGAACAAAAACTTGATTCGCCGGCGAAACAGTGGCGGAAGAGCGGTGGCGTTAGCGGCTCAACCGCGGCGGTTACAGATTCCAATCAGAGGAGAGAATTCCGACCGAGAAAGAAAAATGGAAATACATGTATTTTTGTGGTATTTATAACGTTTTGATAATTGCACAGTAGGTCCCTAAATATATTAGCATATTTTAAAAAAACTTCATCCCAAATGAAACTTCTTATAATTGCACAATAATCCCTGGCTAAAGTTTAGCTTGCCTAAAACAAGACTGTGTTTAAGTTTTTGTTTTATATATTCAATTTTAAAAATATATGTCAACAATCAAATTGTGTATGTCTCTTGATAGACGTTCTTTCATAAGTCATGGAGAGACCAAGGTTTAAAGGGAAAATTAGAAGAAATGAAGATTAAATTTTTGGGTTGCATGAATCGAGTTATAAAGTTTATAACTACTAAATGTTGCATAATAAATTTTTAATATTGCAACTAAGACCTTTTACCTTTTATTATTCTAATTAAACCCTATCTTTCCATAAGTCTATGGAAAGACGTTATTTCCATAAGCCTATGGAAAACAGTCTTTTCCAAGACTTTTCCATAAAAAAATTTAAAAATATTATTATTGTATTTTTATTTAGAATTAAAAATAAATTTTATGTTGCGTAGACATTCATAAATATATGAAGATAAAAAAGATAGTATTCAAATTTGATTAATCAAGTAAGGGTTGACCTTTTAATAAGTAAAGTTACGACCGTTCATTAGTATTTATAGTATTAAGTTAAGTAATAATTTACCATTCATTAATTAAGGTCAAACCCCTTTTAGTGTTACTATGTTGAAAGTCAAGTAAGAATTGAACCTACATTAGTTAAGTTCAAACCATAACAATCGAATTTATGTATAGAGCGTGAAGTAGGGCTTTAGAGTTAATTAGTTCGAATTCAACATTTTCATATTATTTTTCTTTAAAAAATGTTTTCATTATTGTTCATATACTGAATGTCAAGTAAGGGTGAACCGATCATTAGTTAAGGTCAAACATTTTCATTAGTATTTATATGTGGAAAGTCAAATAAGGGTTGACCATTCATTAGTTAAAGTAAAACTTTTTCATTAGTGTTCATATATATGGAGAGTCGAGTAATGATTCATCGTTGATTAGTTAAGGTCAAACCTATTTATTAGTGTTTATGTATAGAAATTCAAATAAGGGTTGACCATTAATCAGTTAAAGTCAGACCATTTCATTAGTGTTCATATATGGAAAGTCAAGTAAGGATTGACCGTTCATCTGTTAAGGTCACACCTGATCATTAGTGTTTATGTATACATAGTCAAACAAGGGCTGACCACTGATTACGTAAGGTCAAACCTTAGTTATTAGTGTTTATACATAAAAAGGTAAGTAAGGGTTGACCGTTTATTCGTCAAGGTCAAACTTTTTCATTAGTGTTTACGTATGGAAAGTCAAATAAAGGTTGAGCGTTGATTAATTAAGGTCGATCCTTAGTTGTTGTGGTTTATATATGTAAAATCAAGTAAGGGTCAATCTTTGATTAGTCAAGATCAAACTTCTTCATTAGTGTTTGTAAATGGAAAGTCAAATAAGAGTTGACTATTAATTAGTTAAAGTCAAATCTTAGTTATTTGTTTGTGTATGAAAGGTCAAGTAAGGGTTAACTGTGGAATTAGCCACATCACCTCATAAGATGTACCCTATTTAATGTTGAACCTATTCTCCTATTTAATTAATGTATTTTTTCCAGTTTTTTTGCTTTTTGATGAATATCTAACACCATTTTTCATATTTACCTTCTTTTTAAATGCATTTCAACCTAGCGAACATCCATTTTTTTGGCCGCTTCCTTATAAATATTTAACATCCACACTAATATTTACCTTCCTTTTCTTAATGCATTTCATCCTAATCTCTTAACCCATATATCCATCTAATCACTAAATTGGTACGGACCACCTTCCTTGCTAATATCTATCTGTCGTACCTGCAGTATATAAGAAATAATGAGATATTTCTTAACTAAATTTAACTTAGCAATCAAAATTAACCTACTAACTAAATTCAACCTTTAAACCCTATTTAATACCATATAAAATAACTACATAACACCTGTACCATGATTCAAAATAAGTGAATATATATACATATTAATAATATAATTATTTTTAAAAAAATTATTTTTTGCATTTTAAATATTTTAGTGTACTCCATTTTTAAAATATTTATTATTCTATTTTAAAATATGAATTTATGTTTGATCGAAGTCGAATATAAATAAATAAATTTTATTTTTCACTGAATAAATTTATATACTACTTATTTCATAAACTACTTATTTTATATAATTATGAATAAGTAGTATGTAAATAAAATACAAAGGGTGAATGTGAATATGGAAAAATTAGGAATATGGCCCTGTGAGAGGGTCGTGCGACGTCGGTCAAATAAACAACCGACATCATTTTTCTTGTAGTGACTGTTGTAAAACCGTTTATCAAGGCCACAGAAGGTTTCTTCCTGAGGGGAACCCATGACATTTGGCAAAGAAATGGTTCAATAGGAATGTGGAGGCAAGAGAAGTACCAGTTCCACGAATAGGAAAATAGATTCATGAAAATGTCAAGAATTTTTCCAATGACTCTGGGAATAAGAAAAGAAAAGCTGCCGTTCAAGGAAGTTGGAAGAAATGCTCATTTTTTTAAGCTACCTTATTGGAAGCATTTGGATGTTAGACATTGTCTGGATTATATGCACATTCAGAAAAATGCTGTGATTCCTTAGTTCGAATGTTGTTCAATACCCATGGGAAAACAAAGGACGAGTTGAAAGCTAGGCTGGATTTGGTTGAGATGGGTATTCGTAAGAATCTAGGGCCAGTGACTTCCGGTGATGATTGTTATTTCCCCTCTCCAGCTATTCAATGTCGTGGTAGGAGAATAAATATTTCTGTGAGACTCTTAGTAGTGTGAAAGTTCCCAGTGTGTACTTGTCCAACATTAGCACATTTGTGTCAGTAGAGGAGTTGAGGTTGGGTTGAAGTCACACGATTGTCACAACCTAATGCAGGAATTGAACACCATTACCATTCGATCAACATTGGATTCCCATGTAAGATTGTGCAAAACTTTGTTTGGTTTTCAAGTCTACTTGTCGCAAAAGTATTAGTGTTGCGAAGTTGGATAGGTTGCAAGTAATGATTGTTGAACTTTTGTGCTAGATGGAAATGTATTTCCCTTCGTCATTTTTTGACATTATGGTCCACTTGATGGTCCATTTGGTGTGGGAGATAAAGCTGTGTGGTCTAGTTTTTTAAGATGGATGTATCCGTTTGAGAGGTACATGAAAATATCCAAGCATTTTGTGAAAATTTGGTACATGACAGATGCTAGTATTGTGCAGTGATACGTGATAGAAAATTCCATTGATTTTTACATTGATTATATGAATGAAGTTGAATCTATTGGTCTTCTTAGCAGTAGACATAAAGGGAGGTTGGAAGGTGTAGGGGTTAGACAAGGAAAACTATTTAATCTTAGTGCGGAAGATTTATTTGCTACTCATATTTATGTTTTACGCAACCAGGAAGACATAGTTCCATACATTGATATTCATATGGATGCCATATGAGTGGGCTACCCTTATTTCAATGAAACATGTCCTTAATTTCATACTATGGCTTTTTCATCATGGTTGGGGGATCACGTTGATGTCGGAAAAAATCCAGTGAAAGCTAAATGGTTGGCTCATAGACCATTGGGTACTGTTCTTTTCTATAGTGGTTATGACATTAATGGTTTTCCGTTTTCCATGAAATCAATGGATGATAAGATTTTCACTCAAAATAGGGGAGTGTCTCTCGTGTTGGAAGCATTACATGTTAGAAGTGCGAGTGACGACAATCCTATGTATGCCCAGAAGTGCTACATTGGCACAATCAAAAAAATTTGGGAGCTTGACTATGTCACTATGCATGTGATGAGATGTCAAATGCATGTATTTTCCGAAGCATTTAACATCTCTTTTGGTATCTTTTTGTTGGAAGATTGCTAGATTTAGGTAGGTTTACATCATAAGGGGTTTAGATAACCATTTTCTGTGTTCGTTTCTAAATCCTTCATTTTGTAACCTAATTTTAGTCTAATGGATTTTTGGTCCTTACGAGCATCTTGATTCTTTTTGTAAGCTTACTTTGTAGATTGCTCATAAGAACTTCAGAGTATTTTAGTGAAGGACATTCGCAAGGATGGTAGAAGATTGAATGCCACGAGTAAAAACGTGGTAGAAGACAAAAGGGTCGAAGAAGGAAGACAAAGAAACGGATGAATTGTGATCCGAAAATTCAAACCAAAGTTATGGAAATTATCCAAGAAGAACCAGCCTCTAAGGGTGGCACCATTGGATTAATCTTCTTGAGTACTATAAAAGCGACTACATGAACTCTCGAAACGGATCAACGGTTCATCCGTATCGACGCAAAGGCCGGCCATCCGACCGGCCGGGTGAAGACGCGCGCGCCAACGCCTTAACCGCGCGCGGCCAGAGCATAAACCGTGCATCCGGCGCGAGTATGGAGACTTAACCATGCGTGCCCGGTCAGCATAGACAGAGGCAGACAGTGCTTGTGCTCCGCCCCGCAGGCTGCCTGCAGCGGTAAAAAATGGCTGGGCCTATTTAAGCATTTTTTCAACTCCTTCTTCCACACTTTATTTTCTCCCAATTTTTCTTGTCTCAAAACCCTAGATATACTTTATTTATTCATCATTTATCTTGTATTTTCCATGGATTATTATGCTTTTGTTATGGGTTTTGCTAATCTAAACTAAATATACTCTTGGGAGCAATTGGTAAGCATTTCTAGTATGAATTTGTGAGATTTGATTTTTCCTATTTTGTGCTTTGATTATCAAGTATATTTTGTGCTTTCTTGTGTAGTTAATGCATGATTTAGACTAGGATGAT
>JAULKJ010297766.1:0-11789 GCA_032355405.1 Rubia balearica | reverse complement strand
AAAACGGTTATCTAAACCCCTTATGATGTAAACCTACCTAAATCTAGCAATCTTCCAACAAAAAGATAACAAAAGAGGTGTTAAATGCTTCGGAAAATACTTGCATTTGACATCTCATCATGGAGTCTTCATTGTCTTAAAATCTTCCAACGATTACCTCGTCTCACAAAATTTGTATTAAAAGTGATAAGAGCGTTAAAAGTGCTCCTAACTCTAGTAATAGAATTTCAAGGTAAAATGGAGCATCCAAAGTATAAAAGCATACCAAAATGAGTATAGAGGGTCACAAATCATTGTATAAAATGGATGTATCAAGAAGGAAGTTAGAAAAACCGCCTTTAAAATTGCCAACGAAGGTGGTTAAAAATTGCATTTGAAAATACATGAAAATCGCCTTCAATTGTTTTCGGTTTCAGAAATTTCCAATATCCCTCGTGCCGAAATTGCTATTTCTGAACTCAAAAATCAAGAGTTTCCAAAATTGGAAATGGTATATCTGCTTTTCATTACTACCTCATTTGTTTCCAACCTCTTGCTTGTTTTCAGTTCCTATTTTGTAAAATGATTGCTACAATTTTTCCCAAATGATAATTATTTCCAATCTCGAAATTATGTCATACATGACGCTTCCAATCTCAAAATTAGTGATCATCACTATGTGTATTATAATCAAAAAATTTCCGAGCTTGGAAACATGTTCTGTTCATTTGGTTAATACTTACTTAATTCTATTTCATTTCTCCAGTGCAAAAAAAAAGCCTCAAACCACAACAAAAAATACAAAAAAATACATGATAGTGTCTCGCATGTTCTAAAAAAATAAAAATAACGCTAACTAAGAAATAATCTATAGATAGGAATAGGAAACAAAACAAACTTATTTCAATAGTCATAAGCTACAATATTTTCTAAATTTGTTGCTTTACCAATATCCGGATTCCCTAGAGATGCTGACCAATTAAGTATGAGATGGCGGGCCAAATTATTCCGAACAATGTTGATATCGTCTTGGGAGTAAGGCTTGGATTCCTTCAAGAAAATCTATCAATAACTACTTTTTGGCAAATATAAGAAAGCTTAGTTACATTGCTTGCTAGAAGTAATTCCCAAGTGTGCACCTGCTTCTTGTACTGATTAAAATTAACATGAAATCCATAGTTAAATTATGATATCCATTAAGTATTGTTAATAGAAAAAATTGTTCATAGTCCACCTTGATTTTGACTACCTCTAAATTAAATTTATCTGGTTCGATATTGTCCTTCAATGCCAATTCCAGAATCTAGGTAAATGCGTTCGACGATTGGAAGTACAGAGGATCCATCTAATACATGCGGTTGTTACCGGGGACGATCAAAATCAGTCTCCAATGGTCCATATGTAAGAAAATGTTATTTATCAACGAAATTAGTGCTTTTTTGTAACTTAATCGAACAAACTTAGTATAAGCTTTCAATGTATGGCGCAATAAAAAGCTTCTTATCCTTTTACCTAAGCTCTTACGAATGTAGTCGATCCTCTCTATTTTAGTACAACCAATTTCTTGAATAGACATTGGGCACATGTACCTAATCCATCATTTCTTTTGATTATGGGTGAAATACACGTACCTACGAAATGTCATTTGTTTTATGGTGCATTGAAGTAAATGTAACAGTGAATTAACTAAAAATTATAGAAATAACTCACAAGGAGTAGATGGACACGATCGTTTGATTGACTTGCTCACATCTCCAAAGATCTTCAAAATCACTCCAAAAATCCATGATATCCCGCTTGCATCCGAACACACAGTCATTTCCCAAAAATGAGTATGCTGAGCCTCGATCATATGGATGTAGCCAATTATACAAGATACACACGAAGTGTGGACAGTCTCGAAGGACTTTTACTATTGCAATTGGAGTCTAACCTTCATTGGTGTTGTCGGGCCTGATTTATATGTTGGTTTGATGAGTCTTGGTGTTGTTTTCACCAGTTTAGGTGATGCAAGCCTTGTTTCCATCAAGTGTTCATCCGTTACAGGATCAGCATAAATAAGTCTACATGGCCAAAGTAGAAATATTCCTGCAAGGGACCAACTTTCTTGTACTCTTAGTCGGCAAAGGAGCACCCATCACCAACAGATCCTCCAATGAAATCCTAGAAATACCCATCAGTGCACAATAGGCATGGAGTGATGGTGTTTCATCATCTGATGCATAACTTCATTGGTCACGTGTAGTAGTTGACCACCTATACCTTAGTCAATATATAGCTCACACAAGAGTGGTTTCTATATATATTCCCACCCAACTATATGTTAATGTACAAATTTATTATATTGCTAGTATCACAGGGGAAATAAATTAAAATATATACCTTGTTATAGGTATATATTTTGGCATTGTCGACATTTTCAAGTTTAAAATTTGTCACTAGATTCTAGCAACCAGCTTCTTTTGAAGAATAGCCTCTTGATTCAACTCAATTTCCCGGGGGAATGATGTGATCCCCAAGATGACGGGGTCCAATCGGGCATCGAATCATCTAATTTTTTTGGAATAACAAGGTCGGTGTGTTGGATTAACCTACGGATGAGGATGTCTTGTTGCTCATTTCGTTTGTCTTGAAGAAATTTTTTTGTATGATGTGGATTCGGAGTGTTCAACACCGTTGTATGACATCACAATGTCGAACACCTCTTATTGGTTCATGAATGGTCTCACACCCCTAGCATAGCCCGGGTGGTTATATTCTCAGTTGCTTCATAAAGGATGTCATGCTTATCGCTCAGAATGAATTACCCTAGTAGTTGATCACTCTTCACTTTTTCCTACATATAGTAGAAGGTAAATTAGAATAAAAAATTAACAAAATATTTATAAAATAAAAAATCTATTGTGTAAAATATTTCCTTACGGTTCTTTCTTCATCTTTGATATGAACTCCGTCCTTGTTTTATCGCTCTTTGAGGAATAGACCATGCCTTTCAATTTCATCCGAATTGATCGGTTGCACAAAAGCGCTTTCCTCATCTTTTTTCATCCCACCATCAATTGCAACTTGAACATATTGTTCAAAATGTTATTTTACTTGGTCGGCTTCCTCCAAAGCATAACCCCCACGGATCAATCTATGAGGAATTTTATTCTTTGCAGCAATTTTTTGTTTTTCTTCCCTCGTACCCTAAGGTATGAAGTTAGACTTATGAAATCACTATAGACCATAATATAAACTCTTCAATATCAAGAAAATTTTATTACTAACATTGTCCTTGTTCTCCAATTCCCTCCTTTTATGGATATCCCAGCTGTTTAGTTGAAAGTGAGTGTAAGTTAGCCACAAGCGATCACCCCTCTTATCACTAAAAATGAAATCCCTTGACAAAGTGTATTTATGTTGGTGCCAACTCTTTGACATCGTCATTATAGTATTCCTCCTCAAATCAATATCCATGTCTGTAGATTCAATGTCAAATGGCTTCTGTGATGATTTTTACCTCCTCAAGGTCAATCGCAGAGACATATTTATAATAGGGGACAAAAATTTGGAATAACAAATCACTAAATCTACCTTGCATTCCATCCATAAAGTGGTTTTTTATTCTTTGGGAACTTCATGCCAACTATCGTAGCATATGTCCACCTTTGTTCTATCCATTTTACCACCGAACTAGACTATTATGCACGGTGGGCCAATACACACGTGTTAGACTTATTGAACATCAAAGAGGTTAATTGTTGCCTAGCCATTCTACGTTATAGGGTTCTACAATGAGTTCGGGCTATTTCTACTAACTCGGATCCATCTTCCTCATCCTCATCAATGCCATGGTTGGATGAAGTTGGATTTTCATTCCAGGAAAGTGAAATCCCTTGATCACGAGTTCTTTTCTTAGAGATCATCATTTTGTATTCTATAATAACAAATATACCATATTATCTTGTCACAATTATTTCAAGGAAATAAAATGTATAATTTTAACCCAAAGAAATGAAATGTATAATACATGAAAAAATTCCTTTCATTTTAAATTGTATGTATTAAACACAAAACCTCACTTTCTTTAATAAATATCTCATTCCTTTTATTGAATGTGACAAACCCTAAATAGATGCCATAATTAATGTTATAATAGAATTTCCAACCAAAACACTAATCCATACACAAACGAACTAGAATAACCTACCCACTTGACATGGAACTCTTAAATATAAAAACCCATTCTAAGAAATCAAAAGGAAGCCACTAAAAACCCTAGGATTTTTGGTCATGCCATGTGAACCATTGTTGCTCATTGTTAGAGGACAAACCTTTTCCTCAAAAACAATTTAACCCTTATTCACCATAATTCACCTACTTTAATGCAAAATTCCCAACTACATAGCAAATTGAAATTAAATAGAAGATAATGTGGATGAAAAACTAGATAAAGACATATTTGTACGATTTGATGATGAAATATTGGTGTTTGGATGAGGAAAATTAAGGTAGAGGATTTGTGGGTTTTTGGAAGTGAAATTTTGGTTATTTTTGTGCTGGATTTAAAATGGGTAATAAATGTCCCTTTGAATCCCTTTTGACCGTATTTTTCTCCTTGATTAAGTAGTTTCTAAACTCGGAAACTCTGTAGGAAAGATTTTCCAAACATGGAAACTATTCTTAGCTTTGGACATGAAGTCAAGAATTTTTTTTGAGTTCAGAAACATCTTCAGTTTATAAAAAAGGCAGATTCTACAAACCCTAAATTCAAACTATTCAAATTCTCAAACCCTCAATCCGAAATCCTCATTCCCAATTCATCACTTTACGAATTTCTTCCCCCCAAAAAGCAACCATGAGCCAAAAAAGCAAGGCCTCTAAGTCAAAGGTGAGTGATCGGAGCCATCATCCCATCAGGAGATCGGGAAATCAAAGAAATTCTTCAACGATCAAGCCGAGGAAAGGTATGTGGATTTTACGAAGAGAAAATTTATTAATTCCAAGAGCATGTTGGAATCGATCATATGTGATTTAGGGGTCGACTATTTTCTTTCCAATTTTAAAGCACAACATGTAGCGAAACTACTTTGTATTGGAGAACCTGTACATGTAGATGAGGTGATCCAATTTTATGCAAACTTGGGTTAAAGTAGTATTAATAGGGACATAACTAAGGTGAATGGGAAAGCACTCAGTGTGAGTAAGTTTAGCATAAATGAAGCCCCAGGATGCCCCTACACCTTCCCAAAAAAACTGAGACCCGATGATCCTCAAGGTCCACTAGAAATTTACCACACCCATTATTGGTCGGGAATGAGCGTGGCAACCCCCATGCCCCATTCCAATGGCAAAAAAATATTTTAAAAGGTCCGGCAGTGATACAAGTAAATCCCAATCCTATGACATTAGCGTGTTGACCGTTGATTAGCGTATAGTGTACGAGTGGATTTTCTTGAACGTTTTGCCGACGGATGGCCACACTTGCGAGATGACGATGGGAAAATTGATAATCTTTTACTATTTCATGGAGGGGGTAGATATAAACCAGGGGTTCACTATACTTTCTTTCATGCTTAAAGCCGCCAACAAAAAGAAGAATGAGCTCCCATATGACTCTTTGATCACCATCATGCTGAAGAATGCGAGGGTGTAAATAGTGAACCGGGCCTTATGCATGGATTATTATGATGAATCTTGATTCCAACATAAATAGCTTCAACTAGATATCAATGGGAAAGTGGAGCATAGGGTAGTTCCCGGTCACCAAGTTAAAGGAGCAAAGAGGGCTCTAGAGGCGGAGACAGAGTGGAGGCATCAAGCTCCAGTGAGTAAACCATCATTATTTGAAATTATTTTATATGATGTGTTGATGTAGTTTAATAAATACTTGTATTATGAATGTCAATTATACGCATGTTCGAAGACCGGCTGGAAGGCCAAGTATTTTTATTACTTGCGTGCAGACATGCAAGAGACTCATGATATGTTTCCCCCGGGCCTACTCACAACATGTTGCTTTCTTGGAATCACACGGACTGCACCTCGAACCGAGCGATGATGAAGAGCAAGCAAATTTTAAGCCGGTCTTCTCGAAGAGCAATGATGATGAGGACAATAAAGGTGGTGATCGTGATGATGGTGGGAAACCAATATGAGGGAATTCCAAATTCATTCAAATCCTATTACACCTCATCAAACAGACTATCTATCTCGGGGTCTAATTCATTATTTTTGTCACCCCAGGTCAATAGTCCAGCTTCACCTCCACCACCATCTCTGCCTTGAGGGTGCACCACCAGCGCATGCTAGGTCAAGGACATAGAAATCTGCCGAAAACACTAAATTTCCTACCCTAACCATTACTTCCTTAACTAAAAATATAGGGATACCTTGAGAATGATCGGCTAATTGGACAACTACCCCAGTTTCCTTGAGTTCACCTATGTCTAGGTTCCCATAAAACAAAGAAGGGATTACATTGATAGATGCTCCTAAATCAATCATAGAATTTTCACCAATTTATCACTTAATGAGATAGGAATTGAAAACATGTCGTGATCATAACATTTCTCAGGAAAATTCCTATGATTAGGAGTAGTCACTCCCCAATTTTAAAATTCCCCACCTTCCTAATTTCTTTGTTCCTCTTTTTAGTATATGAAACTTTCAAGAATTTAGCATAAGAAGGAATTTGAATTACCTATATATTGGTTTCGATGACTAAGTATGTCATGTATTGTATGAATTTGGATTGTATGAATTTGGATTACACAAATGTTAGATTCGATGACTAAGTATGTCACATATTAATGGTGTTTGAAATTGGTTGTAAATACTTGCCAAAATTCACATTTGGTTGAAATTTAATGGTTGTATTTGATTTTTTCCATTACGGGTCATCTTTCATTTAGAGTGAAATTAAACAGTATTATGTGGGTGTGTTTTAGGTTTAGCCGAAAGAGATATGAAATCAATGAGTATTCGCACATTGACCATAGGGACGAATTGATTTCCAAGCTCAAAAATTGGTCTGTCCTTTGTTTTTTCAGGATAGAAGAAATTTTGAGCTCAGAAAGTTTATGCTAAAAGTTTACCATAAGCATACACAAATTTCGGAGCTTAGAAAGGTAGGCTGACATTTTACATAGGAGGCAAGACCATGATTCCTAACTCGAAAAGTAAGTTTCCGAGCTCGGATCCATTTTCTGGACCTAAACTGGGATAAAAAAGGATTCAATATATTCACGAAAAAAAGTTTCCTCACTCAGAAGGTGTTCTTGGCTTTTTCTGAAGAGCTGATTTAAGGGTTTTCGAACTTGAAAACCCTTTAGCATATAAAAAATCATAACTGAGAAGTCACTATACAATCCAAACCCAAATCACAAAACCCGAAAAAAGTAGTGCGAACTCGCAAACTCAAATTCCATTATATCATTTCACAAACCCCCAATTATGAATCAATGGAAAAGAGAAGAGCATCAAGGATTGAAAACCCTAGGTCTTGATCAATCAGTAGCACATCGGATACGAGGTTTATCTCACCCTTTGCACTTAATGTTACGATGGTTTGCGTGAAAAGGGGAAACTCTTAGATTGCTACATTGTCGATTTTAATGAAAAACTAGCGATAAGTTTGGCCGACCCCCTTTGTAATTTTAAGGATCAACATGTCAAGAAGTTGTTTTCCTATAATAAGAACACTTACTTCGATGTAACATGTCAATTTTAAGCAAATTTGTTAGAAGTTGCTGACACGGATTATAAGACTAGGGTAGGAAGCATGGACATTCTAATTAGCCAATATTCTTTAAATAAATTTTGTATGAACACTCCAAACAATTTTTCCCCGAGAATTCAGATAGCCATTGGGATGATGTTTACCATTGGGAAAAGTGGTTGTTATGAGTTATTACCCTTATGTTAACTTTGTGGGATGTAGCATTAAATACTTTGGATGTGATAGGAGGGAATTAGGATGGTAAATTATTTTTGATCTAAATGTCTTGCCTATTGACCATCGTACTTCCTATGACATTGTTCAAGAAGAAGGTTGGGTTTTGCATGATCGCAAGTGGTACCATAAGCATTTGGAAGCTTCCGAGGGTAACAAGAGGCCACGAATTAAGGAAGGGACACAAATTGAGCAAGGTTAGTCACATTTTGATTTATACAAAATTATTTTCAAATGAATTTTTCCATTAACTAATAACATTTATTTTTCCACATAGGTACAGAAAAATCTTACATGAAAGGTTTTAGGGATTGCTACAAGTGCATGCGCAATAAATTGTGCGCAATGACACCTCCCGTCAACCTCCCACCCATGACTCAACCAATTGACATCGACGGCTGACCTTGATCAAGATGATGAAAGAATGATTTCCTGTGATGTTTAGTTTATTCTATGGATGATTTTCAATGATTATTAGTTTATTCTATGGATGATTTTCAATGATTATTAGTTTATTCTATGGATGATTTTCTATTGTATGGATGATTAGTTTTATGTTGCACCCTAAACTTATTGTATTTTTCACAACTAATGATTTCCATTTCAACATAACTAGAATACATTATCTAATCACCGTAACTTGTCAATTTTAACAAAGATGGGAATTATAGAATTTTGGTACAAATTATATGTTCAAAGAAACCAAACAACATATAAGATAACAAAACTTAGGGTAGATCTATATTTCACTTATGCTTCTTCTTCCTCACCACCTTCTTTGCATTTTTTCTTCTACGATTCATCTTCCCTCTAATGTCTACCCACATATCTTCAACATGATCATTACCACCAAAGAGACCGTGTACACTCGTATCATCCTTCTAAAGTAAAATATCATCTTTTAATCCAACACTCATAGTATGCTGCTCAAACCCAATGTTTTCCTCTAATTCATTCTCAACGACAAAAGACCACTTTGCTTTCATAACAATCTCCCACCTTGGATCAACAGGGTCCCTGACAGAGAAAACTCGGTGCCCTTGAGATGCCAAAATGAATGGACTATCCTTCCAGCCCACCCTACTTCTGTCCATTAGGGTGAATCCCAATTCATATGTGCGCTGACCTTTGTTAATATCCACCACTAACATTTAAAAATAAGGACCCGCATTGTGACATAGTCAAGCTTCCAAATTTCAAAGATCATCCCAAACTAACATTTTTTAGCGTACATAGAATTCTTTTCATTGCCACTTCCAAATTGCAACGCATTAGAGAAGAGTGACACACCAATATTCTTACTGACACTTTTATCATCAATTTATTTTGTGGAAAATGTGAAACCGTTGATTTCATAACTGACATAAGAACAGTTAATAATGGTCTACGGGAAAACCATTTCACTTTTGATGAATGTTCCCCAATAGCTCCGTGATCCCTCAACGATGAAGCAAAGGTTACAGAATGCAATTGAAGGACCTGGGCCTCATTGAAATGTGGGTGGACCACTCATATGGCATGTATGTGAACATCAATGTAGGGGACTACTTCTTCGTGATTTCGCAAGACTTAAAAGTGGGCAGCATTTAAATCTTCAGCAGAAGGATTGAAAAGTTTACCCCTGTCTCATCCACACACCTTCCAACCTCCCGTCATATCTAGCGACTGGAATACCAACAAATTCAACTTCCTTCATATACTCAGTGTAAAACTCGATGGCCTCTTTTGTCACGTACAGCTGCACAATACTAGCATCTGGCCTGTATTGAATTTTCACAAAATTCTTTAATATTTTCATGTAACACTTAAATGGGTAAATCTATCTTTAAAAAAATTGGACTACACTGCTTTATCTCCTGAACCAAATAAACACACAGGTGTACCATAATGTCAAAGAATGAGAATAAAAAGTAGATTTCCATCTGGCATAGAACCTCAACAATCATTGCTTGCAACCTATCCAACTACATAATACTAATAACCCTGGACAAATCAAATTGAAAAACAAACATAGCTTCGTAATGCATAGTTTATGTGTCCATATTGTGTGGTTATTTTGGGATCTTTGGTATTCATTTTTGGTAGAATTTTGTGCTTTAGATACTCCATGTTGCCTTGAAATTCTATTAGGAAAGTTAAGGCTGACTTTTGCGCTATTATCACTTTTCTAAGGAATTTTGTGCGACAAGGTAATAATTCAAAGATTTGAAGATCATGAAGACTACTCTTGAAGACAATGAAGACCATGAAGGCTTGAAAATGTGAAGAAGATATAGCTACACTTAGACAAGAAGAAGAAAATGTTGAAATGCAGCTTACTCTATCTGTCGCGAGTCGCGATTCGCAACAGGTCGCTGCCCAAATCCATTATTTTCTGAATTTTTGTACTATAAATACCATCTTATCCTTTCTCATTCATATAACTTCTTCTCCTCAATTCTGCAGCTCTAAAACCCTAGTTTTCTACCATTTTCATCTTTGTTTCTTCTTGATTTTATGTTTGAATTGCTATTGTTGTTTAGTATGAACTATAGTAGCTAAACTAATTACTTGGGAGCAATTTATTGATGCTTCCAAACCCATGTAGTAAGAATCTATTTTAGTCTTTCATGAGTATTTGTTGTGAAGTATTTATTGTTCCATTAATGTTGTTGTTTACTTCATTTATTTTATAGGTTGTTTGAGAATATGAAATGTTTGTATGATTAAGTGCTAGAAGTGCTAGGAAGGTGTACAATTTCTTCTCACCTTTGGCATGAAAAACCAAAAACACGGAATTAGAACTTCTTGTGGGTAAATGATGTTAATCTTGGCTCGATGAGTATGTTAATGTTGTTTGTTAACATATTTTTCCTAAGGTAGCAATGAAAGATTGAATCTTAAATGTTGTTTGTTCTAGGTTTAGTCTAATCAATGCTTTGTTTGGTTAAATGGCTAGGCATTTGGTTTAATGCTTGTAGTTGTTATCAAATCTATAGTTCTTCGTGTATAATGCCATTGATGAAATACCTTTAGGCATTGTTTGTCTAAAGTGATTGTCAATGAGGTTTTCAAATGGTCGTTGAACATCTTTGTGAATTACGATTAAGAAGAAATGAATGTTGATCTTTGAAATAGAAGTGATAGCATTCCCCATATGTAACGAATGTGATAAGATGAGTGAATGGTTCTATGATCCATAAGAGGTTTGGAAGTGGAAATTCATTGCCTCCAAGGCTTTGTCTTTGTAGTTTTTACCCTTTTTCTTAGCTTGTTGATTTATTTGCATAGTTACTTGACTTTGCTAGTTTTGTTGTTTTTACTTTCATAATTTAGGAAACCAACCAACCAACCCCCCCTTACTTGCTTTTATATCTATGTATATATATATCTAGGCTTATATTCACCCTTGTATGTGTAAATGCTTGGAAATATCCTTCTTCTCTGTTGACGACCCCAACTCGCCACTATCTACTTAATTGTAGTTAGTAAGCAAAATGGGCTTATAAATTACATCTTTGAGAGGTACGTCAATGACCTCGCAGTAGGGAATTGCATTAATATAGGCTCATAGGTTTATCATTGCTTTTTCAAAAGAAAAATCCACCTATGACACAAGGGATAGTGAACATGTCGGGATCATTGCATTTAGAAGGTAGTTTCATTTGAAATATTGCTGACACTTGTCCACCAATTTCATTTTTTCAACCTTCTTCAATGCTTTAGTTCTCTTAGGCATGCATAACTCTTTAAGAAATTTAGCAAACCTAGGAACTTGATTGATAGCATAAAAAGGGGAATGTTTACCTCACATTTGCGAAAAACCTGAAAAGGGATTTATTCTCATCCTTGCGATTCTTGTCCCGCAAAGCTGCCAGAAAAGGTGGTGGAGATC
>JAULKJ010297756.1:0-11791 GCA_032355405.1 Rubia balearica | reverse complement strand
GGAATCATTAATCATTTCCTTGGGTTTAGGGGGTGGTCGAGGGTATTTTACATCCTCACCACTTCCCACAACCCTGTGCATGTTAATGAGAATAGAAAAATAATCCAATACTGACAAATTATCAATAACATGCAAGGCCATAGTTTCATCAATATGATCATCATAGTTGAAGTACATGGGAGGAATCATTTTATCATTCTCATAGTCATCAAATATATCATTAAGTATACTATCTTTATCACTATCATCAAGAGTTACATCAAGGCAATCATCATTATTCGTCATGCAAGAGTCATCAAGTTGAACATAATCTTCACTCAAAGATATGCCTTCACAAATAAGAGTGGGATTATTTAAATCATGCTTAGACTTTTAAATATCAAACACAACTCTATCCATGTCATCCTCTAAGGTTAGTGTTCCCAAATAAACATCAATCTTAGTCCTTGATGTTTTAAGAAAATGTCTCCCCAATAAAATTGGGGGTGCACCACCATCGTGCGCTACATCAAGGACATAGAAGTCCTCTGGAAAAACCAAACTGCCCACTCGGACCATTACCTCATTCACTAATCCACGAGGACTAGCTTGGGAGTGATCATCCATTTGGACGATTACCCTAGTGTCCTTAAGTTCACCTATTTCTAGGTTTTCATTGATGCAGAAAGGAATGACATTAACAGAAGCTCCTAGATCATTCAAAGAACTCAAGATCATTCAAAGAACTGAACAAATATCTTTTAAAAATTCTACATCTTTTCAAGTACAACTTTTCACATCACATCACCAGCATGTTAAAAAAGCAAGTAAACATAGTGTTCAAAGGATTACCAGGAATTGGAAGCCACGAGATGAAAAATCCACCCAAAAAGCTGCAAAAATTCATTTTTTTGGGAAAAGTTTCTCGAAGATTCAAGACATACCAAAGAGAAATAAGGTTTAGTGTGTTTTGGGATTTGATAAGCTAAACGAATCTCACGGGTGAGGTAATGTACTTAAGGATCTTTATTTTCAACCATAAATGTGATTCAGAAAGAGGTACAATGAGAAAAGGATGACATTTTTGAAATTAGAGAGTGAGGGGGACAAAACTAACAATGTACTTATGCATAATGGAGGTGTTGAAGGAAACAATGTTTTGCTAAATAAATGAGCCAAAAATACCATGTTTTAGTTCAAAATTCAAAATTTTGAAAATATAATTTTTTGGCCCAAAACATTGCAATGCATAAAGCTTAACATCGGGCAACCCTTGTGGAAAAAACTCAGCACGACCCATGCCAGAACTCAACACGAGCTGTTCCAAGTGGAATAAGCCATGCCAGAAATCAGCACGAGACACCCTCGTGCCAATCGAGTGTGACACGAGGTTACCTTTGTGAGGAGTACCTTTTTACCTTTTTCTCCCTTTTTTCGAGTAGGCTTTTTCACCAAAAGAACCCTGTATCTCTTTACTCAAAAAGAACGAGACTCGAAGTCAAATTCACCAATCAACAAGAGTTTCATCCCAAAAACCTTTGTCACACTAGAACATGCTAAATATATCTACTGAAAACATGTCTAAAACAAAGAAAGAAAGACCACATATCTTTATTGTCGTCATCACGACTTATTCCTTTTTCATGCATTTTAATAGAAAGAACCTATCGTTGGGTCTCTTGAGTCACCATCGGCAACTCCACCCACGATGATATCATTGTGAATAGGTCATCAAAAGTAGTCATCCTGACCTTTAAGTGCTTTGTTTTCCAAGAAGAGTGAGTATCCATTCATAGCCAATTCCAAATCCTTAGCCATTTCCTTGGGTTTAGGTGGTGGTCGAGGGTGTTTTATATCCTCACCATTTCCCACAACATGTTGCATGTTAGTGAGCATGGAAAAATAATCCAATATAGACAAATCATCACTAACATGCAAGGCCATAGTTTCATCGACATGATTATAATAGTTGAAGTACATGGGAGGAATCATTTTATCATTCTAATAGTCATAAAAAGTATCATTAAGTATGCTAGGTTTATCACTATTATCAAGAGTCACATCAAGGCAATCATCATTATCCGTCATGCAAGATTCATCAAGTTGAACATCTTCTTCACACAAAGTTATGCCTTTACACATAAGAGAGGGATTAGTTGAATCATACTTAGACTTGTAAATATCAAACACAACTCTATAAGCTTAGTGTTCCCGAATGAACATCAATCTTAGTCCTTCATGTTTTAATAAAATGTCACCCAAACAAAATTGGAGTTGCACTACCATCATGCGCTCCGTCAAGCACGTAGAAGTCCACCGTAAAAACCAAATTTCCCACTCGGACCATTACATTGTTCACTTGTCCACGAGGACTAGCTTGGGATTGATGGTCCATTTGGACGATTACCCTAGTTTCCTTCAGTTCACCTATTTCTATGTTCTCACTAATGCACAAAGGAATGATATTATCAGAAGCTCCTAGATCATTCAAAGAAATCAAGATCATTCAAAGAAATCAAACCATATCTAAAAAATAATTCACATATTTCCAAGTACAAAGCTCCTCATCACATCACCATCATGTTAAAAAAAGAAAATAAACATTGAGTGCAAAGGATTACCCAGAATTTGAAGCGAAGAGGTGAAGAATCCACAAAAAAGCAGCAAAAAATCTATTTTTTTTAGAAAAGTGGCTTGAATATTCGCGATATACCAAGGAGAAATGAGAATTAGTTTCTTATAGGGATTTTAATGGGCTAAACTTATCCTATGGGTGAGGTAATGGACTAAGGATCATTATTTTTAGCCAAAAATGTTATTCAAAAAGAGGTACAATTGAGAAACGGATGACATTTTTGAAATTAGAGAGTGATAGGGGACAAAAATACAAATCTATTTATGCATAATGGTGATATTGATGTACTATTTACACTAACACTTGAGGGAAACAAAGGTTTTGCTAAATAAATAAGCCAAAAATACAATGTTTTAATTAAAAATTCAAGTTTTTTTTTTAAAATCTGAATTTTGGCCCAAAACATTTCAACAAATGAAACTTAACATCAGGCAACCCTCATGGAAAAATCTCGGCACGACCCATGCCAGAACTCAGCACAAGCCGTTCCAAGTGGAATGAGCCATGCCAGAAATTAGTACGAGGCACCCTCGTGGCAATCGAGTGTGACACGAGGTTACCTTTGTGAGGAGTACCTTTTTACTCTTTTCTCCTTTTTTTGAGTAGACTTTTTCACCATATCCATTTACTCAAAAAGAACGAGACTCGAACTAAAATTCACAAATCAACAAGAGTTTCATCCCAAAAACCTTTGTCACACTGGAACATGCAAAATATTTCTACTAAAAACATGTCGAAAACAAAGAAACAAACACCACATATATTATTTTCGTCATCACGACTTATTCCCTTTCATGCATTTTAATAGAAAGAACCTACTGTTGGGTCTCTGGAGTCGCCATCGGAAATTCCATCCACGATGACATCGTTGTGAATATGTTATCAGAAGTAGTCATCCTTACCTTTAAAGGTTTTGTTTTCCAAGAAGAGTGAGTATAAATTCATAGCCAATACCAAATCCTTAGCCATTTCCTCGGGTTTAGGTGATGGTCAAGGGTGTTTTACATCCTCACCACTCCCACAAACCGCTGCATGTTAGTGAGCATAGAAAAATAATCCAATAGAGGAAAATTATCACTAACATGCAAGGCCATAATTTCATCGATACGATCATCATCGTTGAATTTCATGAGAGGGATCATTTTATCATTTTCATAGTCATAAAAAGTATCATTAAGTATGCTATCTTCATCACTATCATCAAGAGTTACATCAAGGCAATCATCATTATCCATCATGCTAGAGTCATCAAGTTGAACACAAAGTTATGCCTTTACAGATAAGAGAGGGATTATTTTAATCATGCTTAGACTTGTAAATATCAAACACAACTCTATCCATGCCATTATCTAAGGTTAGTGTTCCCGAATAAACGTCAATCTTAGTCCTTGATGTTTTAAGAAAATGTCTCCCCAATAAAATTGGGAGTGCACCACCATCGTGCGCTACATCAAGGACATAGAAGTCCACCGGATAAACCAAATTGCCCACTCGGACCATTACATCCTTCACTAGTCCATGAGGACAATTTTGGGAGTGATCCTTCATTTGGATGATTTCCCCAGCGTCCTTAAGCTCACCTATTTCTAGGTTCTCATAGATGCACGAAGGAATGACATTAACAGAAGTTTTAGATCATTCAAAGAACTCAAACAATATCTAAAAAACAATTCAACATCTTTTCAAGTACAAATATCCTCATCACATTACCATCATAATATAAAATGCAAGTAAGCATAGATTTCAAAGGTATGCTTGGAACTTGAAACCAAGAGATGAAGAATCCACAAAAAAAGCATAAAAAATGCTTTTTTTTTTAAAAAAAAAAGTGGCTCAAAATATTCGAGATGTACTGAGGAGAAATGAGATTTGGTGTCTTTTAGGTATTTTAATGAGCTAAACGAATCCTATGGGTGAGATAATGTACTAAAGATAATTATTTTTAGCCAAAAATGTGATTCAAAAAGAGGTACAAATGAGATAAGGAGGAATATTTTTTAAATTATAGAGTGAGATAGACAAAAATACCAATCTATTTATGCATAATGGAGGTGTTGATATACTATTGACACTAACACTCGAGGAAAATTTTTTTTTGCTAAATAAATGAACCAAAAATACCATTTTTTAGTTCAAAATTCAAATTATTGAAAATCTGATTTTTTTGCCCAAAAAATCGCAACACACGAAACTTAACATCAGACAACCCTCGTGACAAAAACTCGATGCGACCATACCAGAACTCAGCACGAGCCATTCCATGTGGAATGGGTCATGCCAGAATTCAGCACGAGGCACCCTCGTGCCAATCGAGTGTGACACGAGGTTACCTTTGTGAGGAGTACCTTTTTACCCTTTTCTCCCTTTTTCAAGTTGACCTTGTCACCGAACAAGCCCTATATCCATTTACTAAAAATGAATGAGACTCTAAGTCAAATTCACCAATCAACATGAGTTTCATCCCAAAAACCTTTGTCACAGTAGAACGTGAAAAATACATCTACTAAAAACATGTCGAAAACAAAGAAATAAAGACCACATATTTTTTTTTATTTTCGTCATCATGAATTATTCCTTTTTAATAATTTTTATAGAAAGAACATACCGTTGGGTCTCTGGAGTTGCCATCGGCAACTCAACCCCCAATGACATCCTTGTGAATAGGTCTCCATAAGGAGTCATCCTTACCTTTAAGTGCTTTGTTTGCCAAGAAGAGTGAGTATCCATTCATAGTCAATACCAAATCCCTAGCCATTTCCTTAGGTTTAGGGGATGGTCGAGGGTGTTTTACATCCTCACCACTTACCGCAACCCGCTGAATATTAGTGAGCATAGAAAAATAATTCAATATAGAGAAATCGTCACTAACATGCTAGGCCATAGTTTCATCGATATGATCAGCACAGTTGAAGTTCATAGGAAGAATTATTTTATCATTATCATAGTCATAAGTATATCATTAATTATGCTATCTTCATCACTATCATCAAGAGTCACATGAAGGCAATCATCGTTATCCGTCATGCAAGAGTCATCAAGTTGAAAATGTTCTTCACACAAAGTTATGCCTTTACACATAAGAGAGGGATTGGTTGAATCATGCTTAGACTTGTAAATATCAAAAACAACTCTATCCCTGTCATCCTCTAAGGTTAGTGTTCCCGAACTAACATCAATCTTAGTCCTTTATGTTTTAAGAAAATGTCTTCCCAATAAAATTGGGGGTGCACCATTATTATGCGCTACATCAAGAACATAGAAGTCCCCCCGGAAAAAACAAATTTCCCACTCATACTATTACATCCATCACTAGTCCACGTGGAGAAGCTTGGGAGTGATCATCCATTTGGACGATTACCCTAGTATCCTTCAGTTTGCCTTTTCTAGGTTCTCATAGATCCACGAAGGAATGACATTAACTGAAGCCTTTAGATCAACCATAGAATTTGATGTGTTCATTTTATGTAGCAGTTTTAGGAAATTTTGGACTCACTTTTGTGGACTTTTGTGCTCTTGATTTGGAGTTTTGTCTAGAAATTCTCTTAGGAGAGTTAAGAGCAACTTTTATACTCTTATAACTCTTCTAGGGAGTTTCGTGTGACAAGGCAAGATATTGAAGATTGAAGCTATAGAAAAAGTTTTTAAAGATTGGAGACAAGAAGAATCAAAGATTTGAAGGTAAGAAGGCAAGGCGACAAAGAACAGAATAATTTACACAAAAAAGGATAAAAATAGGCAGACCGCACGAGCGAAGCCTTTTTGCCCCACCGACACCTGCTGGACTTTTTCTCTTTATCTTTATTTTCCTTTCTCTCTTGTACTATAAAATCAATTTTGGGCCACCTACTTCATATCCTCTCCCTTTTGTCCGAATTCCTTTTCAAGGAACCCTGGTTTTCTTAGTTTTTCATCTATTTTCATCTCTCTTTATGTTGGATTTGCTTTCAATTATTAGTATAGATTTTAGTAGCTAAACTTATCACTTGGGAGAAATTGATTAAAGCTTCCAAACCCATGTAGTGAAGCATTTATTGTGCCATTAATTGTGCCAAACCCACTTATCAATTTTACTCTTTCATGATCAATCGTTGTAAAGCATTTATTGTGCTATTATTGTTGATGTTTACTATATTTATGTTATGGGTTGTTTGAAAATATAAACTGTTTGTATGATTAAGTGATAGAAGAGTTAGGAAAGTGTACAATTTCTTCTCACCTTTGGCATGAAAATCCAAGAACACGAAATTAGAACTTTGGTTAGACGTCAAATGCATGTATTTTTCAAAAACATTTAACATCTCTTTTATTATTGTTAAAAGATTCATATATTTAGGGAGGTTTACATTATAAGGGGTTTAGATGACCATTTTTGTTTTTTTAATATCTAAATCCTTCATTTTGCAAACCACTTTTGAGTCTAATGGATTTTTGGTACTTATGAGCATCTAGATTCCTTTATGTGAGCTTAATTCGTAGATTGCTCATAAGAACTCAGGAGTATTTTAGTGGAGCCATTCAAAATTATGGTAGAATATTGAAGGCCACGAGTCAAAATGTAGTTAAAGTTAGAAGGGTAGAAGAAGGAAGACAAAGAAGCAGATTAATTATTATCCGGAAGTTTAAACAGATTTCTTGGAATGATCCGAGAGGAACCCCAGAAGATGTTGCCATTGTATTTTTATTCTCATTCACTATATAATCGACTATAAGAACTCCCAAAATGGATTAATAGTTCACCCGTGGGTAGCAAAACAAGAAGCCGCGAACTGTAGGTCGCCCGCGCGGATGATGCCCGCGCGAATCATCATCCGCCCGGGAGGATGAGCGAGCCAAGATCAGAACATTCGATTAAAGCCACCACCACTTGGGAAAATCATATCTTCCCTGGCGATGCCATTTTTGTATGAGCGATGCCTGCTGCACTTTTTTTCCTTTTGTCTTTTGTTTCCTTCTCTTGTGCTATAATAGCCATTTTTGGCCACCAACTTCCTATCCTCTTCCCTCTGGCTGGATTTTCTCATCTCTAAACCCTATTTCTTTATTTCCTTTTCAAAATTTTTCATCTTTACTTTGTATGATTATGCTTGGAATTTATTGAATAACTTGCATTAGCTAATCTCATCACTTGGGAGCAATTGATTGAAGGCTTTCAACCATATGTAATAAGTCTCTCTATTTAAGTCTTTCATGAGAATTTGTTGTGAAGCATTTTTTGTGCCATTGATATTTATGTATACTTCATTCATGTTATGGGTTGTTTGAGAATATGAAATGTTTGTATGGTTAAGTTCTAGAAATTTAGGAAAGTGTACACTTTTTTCTTTCCTTTGGCATGAAAAAACCAAGAACGTGGAATTAGAACTGCTTGTGGGTAAATTATGTTAATCTTGCTAGATGAGTATGTTAATGTTGTTTGTTATCATATTTCTCCTAAGGTAGCCATGAAAGATTGAATTTTGAAGGTTGTTTATTCTAGATTTAGTCTAATAAATGTTTTTTGGTTAAATGGCTAGGTATTTGGTAGAATGTCTGTAGTTGTTATCAAATCTATGGTTCTTTGTATATAATGTCATTTATGAAATACCTTTAGGCATTTTTTGTCTAAAGTGCTTATCAATGAGGTTTGTAAATGGTCATTGAACGTGTTTGCAAATTAGTAGTAAGAAGAAATGAATGTTGATCTTCAAAAATGCCCTTCCTCTGGAGCAGTTGCACCTAGAGGAGGGAAAAAGACCTAAAATTAATAATTTAGTGGGGAATTAATTAAATAATAATAATAACTTCACAAAATTGATAATATAGAAGTATAATAAAAACATTTGAAACAAAATTAATAATCTATGTGACTAACATAACTATCAAATAAGCAGATGACTTGGGGTGGCGGATGTGGCCATTGTTGTTGTCGATATGAATCAAACCAAAACGCTTGGTATAACCAAGATTCCATTCAAAGTTATCCATCAAAGAACAAGAAAAATATCCCTTCACATTGGCTCTATCCTTGTCCATGATTAATTCAGAGACAATAACCACATCTGAATAAGAACAAGCTGTAGAGGTCTGTATGGTAGGAGATATCAACTTACGTAATTTCCTGATTAATAGCTGCAAGATTCCCTTTAAAGTAAGTCATTATTAATTGTCCATCTAGCATACAATCAAGTGAATCCGTGTCATCATCGTCATCATCCATCCCTATAAAACACATAAGATGCATAAAGCCTTCTTTACTACTATTTGTGAAATACTTGGTTTTTGGTTGCAGTTACTTGTTAGGCATACCATTTTCAGTGATGTAAATAGGAGGTTTTTTATATCTCTTGGCTATATGATTCATAAATTTTCAAATCCCCCAAGGGACCACGTACATCCATGATAATGCAGCCTACTTGAAAATATAATGTTAACAACGCCATAAAAAGAATATGTAGAACATGATAATATGTAGAATCAAATGGTACCCTAAAAGAACACGAGAATTTGTCCTCCTTGGTCATCCTAAAAGTATTAGCAAGAGACATAAAACAAAAGGACTAAATCTTCGCTCTTAGGTTAAAGTTCCGCATATAATACCTTGTTAGACATTTAAGTTACCAGAGCTTATGCCTATGGACATGGAAAAATAAAAATTCCCCTTTTAACATTTCCATCTAGAAAGTTAAAAGAGACCAGCTGTTGAAGATTATAAAACAGAAGAAGAAACATATTGAGCACTTAGAATGCACAATCATATTGATTCGTCTTTATCATAGACAAAGAGAAAACCCAAAATGCATGCAACTAAAGTATTGAGGAATTGGTAGCAAACCGAAATAGCACAAGCAAACTTCTCCGGAGAAAACAACACTAAATGGAAAAATACGGTCGATTGAATGCATATCAAAACTACTTCCAGAAAATGAATTTTGCAGCTTCAACATTTAGGAATACACATTCAATCAAATAAAAAAATAGAGCTAATTAGATATATAGAGTGTATACCACAATTTTATTAATAAAAAATATTTCCTCCTAGCCAATTTTTAAGCACAAACGCTGGTCCTTCATGATTCTATAAATGCTATTCATAGGAAACTTGCAAGCTGAACTTTCAGACTCTCTGCTCTAATCTTCCACCACTAATTGCTTCCCTTTTTATCTTCCACCACTTCAGATAAAAATGGATAACGTGGGAAAAATCAAGTACTTAATGCAGACTATGCATCAACTCCTCTTTTAGACAGAAAAATTTCGTACAACAAAAACATAAGCAAGTGTTCCAAAAATAGCACCTCTGACAAGAAACACAAGCCATGAAATTAGCACCACCTCTGCCTCTATTATCACTAGATTAATTTAGGAAACCAGTGTACTATTATAACAAAAAAAAATCCATGATTTTTGAGGGATTGATTACCAATGACAAAAAAAATTCATGATTTTTTATGGATTGATTAAAACAACTTTCTTGAAAAACATTGTACAGCTTACCAATCAAATTAGAAATGTATAACTAACACATCATTAATTATATTTACATGAATGAAATTAGTCAATAGTTAACAATGAATGCAGAGGGCAGCGGCGTGCACCACGAATTCTGATTACAGCTTGTATTTATCACCAGGAAGATTTTGACCCATGTCATGCCGACTGTAATCTATGACCGCTGGGAAAATAGATTAATGACCCGGCAACATTTACTCCTCCCTTTGCTTTGCTTTTACCGGCTCGCCCGACTTCCTTCTCCTCGGAACCAAAGAAGAGAGCAAGCAGAGCACCACCCCTCCACCGCCTCACCCTCCATCGGCCGCTCCAACCCCTGTGTCACGCCACCCTCAGCCCACATTTAGCTTCCCACAATTCTCACCTTCAACGCCACCCCTAAGCTCCACCACCATGCCATCTCTCCACCGCTCGATCCCACCACTGGAGAAGCCCTTTACTTCTCTGTTCTTTTCCTTATTCTTTTTATGCTTTTTCCTTATTTTATTCTCCCACTTATTTAGTTCTTTGGTGTGAAAGGATTGAAGCCCAAATTTTTTTAACTAAAAGGTTGAATGGCCCTTCTTATTTATATTAATTTATTTCTTCATTAATTATTGTTCAATTAATAAATATTAATTAATATGTTATTTATTTTGTACTTTACTAATTTTTCATAATTTTATATTATTCCCGAATTATTTATTATAATTTAAAAATAAAATTATGTAATAAATATTTTAATATGACATTCTTAACTATTAATGTTTATTTTATTCATAACGTACTATACACTGACTTCTAAGTCAAGGTATCACAGTTGCGATTCCCCCTTTAATAGTATTATAGTTAGGTATAAATGTTAATCAAATAAATTAAAATTGTTTGTCGATAAAGTTTTGTTAAAAAAACTAAGTATTGTGAAAAATAAAAATTTAGGGGATTAAAAAATAATAAAAGGTTAATTAAATAAGATCCATAAAAGATATATATACATTGGATTAAGAAAAAATGATATATATATATACACACACACATAGATAACTTAAAATAATGTTTTACCGTTGATTAGTTAAAGTCGACTTAGTTATTAGTGTTTATACCTAGAAAGTCAATTAAGGGTTGACCGTTGATTAGTACTGAAAGTTTACCTAGTTATTAGTGTTTATATATAAAAAGTCAAGTGGGGGGTTGACCGTTGATTAGTGAAAGTCAACCTAATTATTTGTGTTTATATACAAAGTGAAATAAGGTTTGACTGTTAACTAGTTAAAGTAAATTTATTTGTTAGGGTTTGTATATAAAAAATCAAGTAAGGTTCGACCCCTGTACTAGAGTGAGAGTCAAACTAGTAATCAGTGTTTGCGATTACGGCATGTATGAGTGAATGAAAGGGCCTCAAAAGTCTACTTTGATTACTTGTGCACAATTTTGAAAAATTACACTGTAGGTCAAAATTGTGTTTCCCCATTATCCATTACTCCAAAATACATGATTTTGGTTATTCTTACCTAAGTAATAATATATTAAATAATTATTATTTTTTGTGAATTGTAGGAAAACACTAGTAGATGTTCTAGAGTTACTTAAAGTCAATTACATAGAAGTAAAGAGGAGAAATAGGAAAGGATTACATGTATGTTCTTGTGACCGATCGATGATAAATATTCTGTTACCGAATTGGAAAATAAAATGGGGGTGTATAGGGAA
>JAULKJ010297746.1:0-11791 GCA_032355405.1 Rubia balearica | reverse complement strand
ACAATTCCATTAGATTCAAAGTAGGTTAAGAAAAGAAGGATTTAGATATGAAAAACCGAAATAGGTCATCCAACCCCAAATCTACCTAAATCTAGCAATCTTCCAACAAAATAAAAACAAAAGAGATGCTAAATGCTTAGGAAAATACATGCATTTTGGCATCTCATCACCAAAATATACTCGATTGAATATGAAATATTATTAAAAAATAGCTGATATAATCCGACTTGAACAAAAATCATGTACAAAAATGATACGATAATAACCCGACTAAAAACCCCAACCCTATCCAATCCGACCAGACCAGACCTAACCCAAATATGAAAATACCCGACATCAACCTGACCTGACGCGATGGAAAAAATTGACACGTTTCAACCAGAAACAACAGTAACCTGACCTGATCCGACCCGACAAATGGAAATCGATAGGTTTCAACCCAACCTATTTCAGCCCATATCAAACCCATGTTCAGAATTCATAATAATATTGGTATTTATGGGCAGGTTAAGGAAAAAAGTTCCAAGTTTGGAACATGGTCTTCGAGGACAATAATAAATGCGGTTTAACTTAATGTGGAATGAAAAACTCATTTTATAAAAAACTAAATTTTACTATGGGCTTCTTGAAGAACTAATGTAGAATCCCTTAGGCATTTTCAAAGGTATACAATTTTCCTCAATCTATTATGTATAATATTGGAAGAAAAATGAATTTGGTTTGAACTCATATGTGTCGTTCATTGAAATGGTTATGATGCTTTACTTGCATTGATGAACGTTAAACAATGTTTTGTGTTGTATAATGTCATGTGGTTGAAAATCGTACCTTATTACAGGTTATTGAATATGGATGAAATTGAATTGATTGGAATAGATTTGAGAATCATCCGATTACATCCCTTTGATAGAATCCTTTATCGTTGTTGCTTTTGAACATGTTTCCAAGAATGGCGTGGTGCGAGCACATTTCCCATAAAAATATTTTAGGAATGATTTGTTTTTGGGTAGGAAAAAATTATGTCAACATCTCATCGTGCGAGGGTTTCAAACTAGCTACACCTTTTGAGTGTGGAACAGGAAGGTTGACAATGCAAGGGTAGATGATGTTAGACATAAAGAATACGATGATTTTAATGTAAATAATAGATATGAGGAGACGGTGGATGATGTTGCTAGAGAATTCCATGGAAAACCCAAAGTCCTAGAAGCTTTGCACAACGACAATAAGACGACTTTGTACAAGGTTCGAAACATTCAATTTTGAGTGCCACTTTTTGAATGATGAATTTGAAATAAAAATATGTGTCGATTGATAAAGAGACAAAAGAGGCTCTCGAATTATTTAGGGAATTGCTTCCAGAGATTAATAATTTTCCTAATCCCTGGTTGCTGCGAAAAGAACATTTTGTCCTCTGAGAATGGAATTGAAAAAAATACACGCGTGTCTGAATGATTGTATGCTTTACACAGGCTTGGAAGATGAGGACTGAGACATGTGTTGTATCTATGGTGAGTCACGTATAAGTTAAAGCAGAGTGAAATTGTGGTTGGTGCAGAAGTTGATTTCAATTAGAAGAAAAGAACCCCGACCAAAGTGTTGTGGTATCTTCCTATCATTCCCTGGCTGAAGAATTCGTTTGCTTAAAAAAATGCAAAGTTGTTGCGATGGCATGTTGAAAGAGATAGTATGGCGGATGACTTTATTGGACATACGTCGGACTGTGAGCATTGGAAGAAGCTTGATGCTATGTACCTAGAGTTTAGTGTGGAGCCCCAACATTTGAGACTTGGTCTGTCTACCAATAGAATGAATCCATTCGGTATATGAGTAGCACACATAACTCACGGTTCATCATGGTGGTGATCTACAATATCCCTTTGTTGTTGACAATGAAGCGAAAGTATGTGTTATTATCTTTAAAGATTTCAGAACCTAAGCAACCCGGTAATGATATAGATGTGTACCCCGCCCTTTTTGTGGAGGATTTGATGATGTTGTTAAAAAAATGTTTGAACATACAATGGTAGTGCCAAAAATTAGTCATTTTAAAAGCCTTGTTGTTTGCACTATTAATGATTTTCCCACATATGGAAATTTTTTCGGGTATTCAGTGAAAGGGCATTACGCGTGTCCAGTGTGTGAGAAGAAAACATTAATTTTTCAATTGAAGCACAGGTGTAAAACCCATATATTAGGGGCATGGGCGGTTTCTTCCCAAAGGTCACCCATGGAGATTAACAAAAACGTGGTTCAATGGAGAAGTGGAGAACTGAGAGGAACTGTTACCATTAACGGGTATTGAGTTTTATGAAAAAGTTAGGGAAATGCCTAATGATTTTGGGAAGAGGAAGCGTAATGTTGCAAGTGAAGGAAGTTGGAAGAAATGCTCCATTTTTTTAACCTTCCTTTTTGGAAGGTCTTGGACATAAAACATTGTCTTGATGTAATGTATATTGTGTGCTACTCTTTGATTGGAACATTGTTGAATACCCCAGGTAAACGTAAGGATGGGTTGAAGGTTGGGCTTTACTTGGTCGAAATGGGAATTAAGAGAAATTTGTGGTTGCTCATGAGTGGTGATTATTGTTATCTTCCACCTGCTTGCTATTCTATGTCTAATTCGGCCAAGGTATCGTATTTTGTGACCCAAAGTAGTTTGAAGGTGCACGGGCTTATTCTTCTAGCATAAGTTCATGTGTATATGTCGAGGAGTTAAAGCTGGTTGGTTTGAAACCGCATGATTTCCACAACTTGATGCAGGAATTGAACGTCGTTACCATTAGTTTGTCATTGCCTTCTCTTGTATAATTTTGCATTACAAAAATTTCTTTGTTTTTCAAATCTATTTTTTCCAAAAGCATTAGTGT
This sequence comes from Rubia balearica, assembly GCA_032355405.1. Lineage (NCBI taxonomy): Eukaryota > Viridiplantae > Streptophyta > Magnoliopsida > Gentianales > Rubiaceae > Rubia > Rubia balearica. The sequence continues at coordinate 8,921 of JAULKJ010297746.1, read as the reverse complement.
GCCCAAGCTAGACTAGTTGTAATAGACGATAGTCGAAGTTTTATGGCATATAGAGATATAATTTTCCCCTCATTCTTTGATATGTTGATCCACTTTAAAGTTCATTTGGTCTGTGAGATCAAGTTGTGCAGCCTCGTATTTTGAGGTGGATGTACTATTTTGAGAGTTATAAGAAAATCTTCAAACATTTTGTGAATAATTGATACAGACCTGGTGCAATTATTGTTCAACGTTACGTGGCGGAGGAGGTTATAGATTTTTTTCTTCAATTTTTTAAATGAAGTTAGTTCTTTTGGTGTTCCAAATTATCGACATGATGGACGGGTATGATGCACACCTTTATACATGCATTAACTGATGCATTTGATACATTTATTATCATCTTTTGTTTGGTTGATTGCTAGTTTTAGTTATGTTTACACGACAAAGGGTTTAGACACCCATTATTGGTTTTCTTATCTTAATCCCATGTTTTTTAGACTTAATTAAATGCTAATGGACATTTGGTATTCACGGGTACCTAGACATTCCTTTGTGATCTTATTATTAGGTTAATCATGAGTACTTTTTCATCATTATTTTGTAGAAGGCCATTTGTGAGGGAGGTAGAAGATATTTGAAGGTCATTCGCATGGATGGTAGAATATTTTTGAAGGTCATTCACAAGAATGGTAGAAGATATTGGAGGTCATTCACAGGGATGGCAGTATATTGAAGGCCATGGACTCCAAAGTGTTGTAGTAGATGTAATTGAGGCCAAGAAAGGCATCTTTGAAGTTCAAGGAGACCAAGAAGAACTGGGAGGAATCTTAGTCCGAGAATTCCACATAGTTCTGGGAACAATCCAAGAAGAATCAGCCGTTGTGGGTGGCACCATTGAATTTGTTTTCTAGAGAACTATAAAATCGACTACATGAACTCTCAAATCGGATCAGTAATTCCTCCGTACGTAGCGGAGCAAACAATTCAGCTGGGCAACTAGCCGATATGGTCCATGCACGAGGAAAAAACCATCTGTGCAAGCCTGTGTAAAGTGGTTTGCACAACCCGTGTAAATTTACACAAGCCTTGCAAAGGCCATTGCATAGGTTGTGCACGTCTATGCAGGCCGCTGCACGAGGGTTCCAATTTCACCTCTAAATGGCTAAGTATAAGCACAAGCAACTCAATTTTCCACAACCCGTGCCATTCCAAGTCCCAAAAGTCAAGACCACCCCAAAGGGTGTGAAGAATAGCATAAGCCGCGGCGTGTTTCTAAGCAAAAGGACCTTCCGGCCGACTGGCCGGGCCAAACGACATGGGTCACGCGAATCAGAAGTTCCAGATGAGGCACCAACTCATGGCCCAAGCGAGTCCGTGTGCCCTACCTTGCACGAAGCTACACGGCTCGTGTCAGTCCGTCCGGCCCACGTTTCACAAGGGTACACTGACTGTGCCATGGCGCACGTGTCATTTTACACAGACCAATACGGACCGCGCCATTCGGCACTGGCTGTGCAAATTGCGGCTGCTAGTTTTTTTTGCCATTTTTGGGATTTTTTTCAAGATCCAATTATCTACTACGATATGTATGAACCATTTTCTACTAAGGTTTAAGTTAATGTCCATTTTTTATCTTCAAGAGTAGGATAGAGAGATAAACTACTCTTCCCTCTCTCTAGGTTCTTTTTTTTTTCTTCTCTGTATTTTTCTTTTGCCCAAAAGTGTTGAATCCAATAAATACATGGGTTCAATGCTTAGGAAGTAATTAATTAAGTTGGGGGTCATATTTGTATTCATGTATTAATGTTTATTTTGTGAGATTTTCTTAGATCTACCTATTTCTATGTGTTTTGTGATCATTATGTTGGCTTGTTCTTCATATTCTTATGAATTCCATGATTGTCACATTTAGTTAGCACACACCAAAATATAATTTCATGTCGTTACACTATTGATACCCCCATGGAGGGAAACCTAGATGCGCTTGGGGTAACAATGGGTCCGGATTTACGTGGGTGTGTGCACGTAGGTTGTCGTTGTTAACATTACGATCAGCCATGCTCTAGTAAACTGACAGTTGGTCTGAAGGGTTACGGGTAGAGATAGCTAAAGTAGAAAACTAGGGTTAGATTTACAAACCTAGAGCCATCAATAAGGTACTTCATACCCTTTACCTTTTTTGCCCAAAAGAGAAGCATTCGTAGTGTAATACCCGATACATAATCGTATTTTGAGACTCATATATGTAGGTTTAGAAATAAAAATTAACACATGAAAACAAATATAATCCTCAAGTTTAATTAACGACTACCGAAGCATTGAACCCAAATGTTTCATTGGATTCAATGCCTTTGGGCAAAAGAGAAATAAAAATATGAAAAAGAAAGAACGTAGAGAGAAGTGAGAGTGTTTTCTCTCTAGACTACTCTTACGATCTAAAAATGAGAATAAACTTAAACCCTAGTAGACATAGGTCCACATATATAGTAGTAGGGAGTTGGGCCTAAAAATAGGCCTAAATGGCAAAAACCCTACCAGCCGCAATTGGCTTGAGGGGTGACTTGTGTGGGAGACCTTGTGCTGGTGCGACACGTCAGCCTTGGCACTGGCGTGACACATCGGCTTTGGCATTAGCTGTGCCGTTCGTGCTGGTATGGGTCACCAATCTAGACACGAGTTGTTCCCATCGTGCTGGCGTGGCCCGTCGGCCGGATCTCTGTTTTGCTCCTTCTGATCAGCGTCTAACGCCGTTTGGCATGCCATTGGCTGGAACCTCATTTTGCTTAGTACCGTAGTGTGCCCCACATTATTATTCACACCCCGTGGGATTGTCCTAGCATTTGTGACCTAAAATGGCGCGGGTCGTGTAAAACGGAACGTCCATTTCCCATACTTGAAAAGGTGACTTGAAGTGCACGACCAGCCAAAATGGAGACCCCTCGTGCTGGAAATTGACACGGCCCATGCCAAGGCTCTCTAAAATGGCCCATGACAAGTGGTTCAGATCGTGCTAGCTTTGGGCTCATGCCAGACTTGTGTGGTCCATGCCGACCATGGTTTTTTAGCTTGGCTAACTTCTTTGCTCCACTAAGGGTGAACCGTTGGTCTGATTTGAGATTTATTATAGTCGATTTTATAGCACTCGAGAAGAAAAATTCAATGGTGACACTATTAAGGGCTGAATCTTCTAGGATTTTGCCCAAAACTCCGTGCAACCTCGAATAATGACCCCTCTATTTCTCCCTTGGCCTTCATGAACTTCAAATCTACCTTTCTTGGTCCCAATTACATCTACTACCACGCTTTGGAGTCCTTGGCCTTCAATCGACTACCATCCTTGCGAATGACCTTTGATATCTTCTGCCATTATTGCAAATGGCCTTCAAATACCTACTACCACACTCGATGATGGCCTTCTACAAAATATAATGAAAAAGTACTCACAAGCAAGCTACTATGAGATCAAAAAGGAAGATCAAGGTGCCTGTGAATGAAAAGTGTCCATTAGTCCCAATTAAGTCTACAAAATGCGAGATTTAGACAAGAAAACCAATAATGGCCGTCTAAACCCTTTGTCGTGGAAACCTAACCAAAGCTATCAATCAACCAAAAAAATATGATAATAAATGTGTTAAACGCATCGGCTAACACATGCATAATGGTGTACATATATCCCCTCACACTTAAACCTTTACTCGTCCTCGAGTATATAAAAATGAGAAAATATCTAAGCGAAATGTAGCATGCAAAGAGAAGTTTGCCAATACATTCAACTTATTCCCAAGCTACCCTAGTTCCCCCAAAGAAGTAATAATCTCACAACTCTCACACTCCTCGAAAATACTAAAATAACCTAACCATCCCAAAATATTAGGAAGAAAAATGTAAGTACAAGAGATAAGTGTTGAACTAGCTTACTCCCTATAATAGTCCGCCAAAAGCAATCGAAGAGTTGTTGCCAAAAAAACCACCATGGATAATCCAAAAGATCCTCAACTTGGTCATAGCTAAGGATAACTTGAGATTCTGAACTTAGCCAAAACCAAGGATAATGCTGAAGGATCTCAACTAAGTTTTTGTTTTCTCTCAATTTATCTCATTTTTCCTAGGAGCCTTTAGGGTTTCATCCTAGCATTCACACATGTTGAGCTCACCATCTCACCTTTTTCCACACAGCCTCTCATTTTTGCCTAGGTTTTTCAACCTAGCCTCTCACTTTTACCTAGGCCTTTCGACCTATCCGAGCTTTCCTTCCCATTTTTGCCTAAGTAGCCCTTTCAGATTTCCAACTTAGCCGGGTGTGTACATATATATATATATATTTTTTTTTCTTTTCATTTTTTTAAAAAATTCAAAATTTTCTGTGTAGCACAAAATGCCCTAAAGTTGGGCTTCATACTACAAAAAGATAGCGAAAAGGAAAAAATTACAACACCAAAGTTTCAAAACACATCCCCAAATACCACTACCAAAATTTGCTCCCACACCTAAACACAACAAACAACTGGAAAGTTCAATGTCCAAATGGGGGAAATGCCAAAAGAAAGAAAAACACAGTCATCAAAATGATCATCCTAATAATAATTATAAGCACAGTTGGAAATACCGAGAGATGCTAAATGTCGCCTCCGCTATCTGGCCTCGTGCCCTTGCTCGCTTGGATTTTTTTAGTAGTAGCTTTCCCCGATGCTTGATGTACGCAACCTATCACTGATCTCCCTGATTCCATCCCGCAAGTGTCCCGTATCCTCCTTCAAGTGAAACAGCTGACTGTCAACCCTATCAAATCTCTCTGATGTGTCTCACTCATAATAATCTAACTGTACGTCAATCCTGTGAATGTCTTGCCTGACCCTGAAGATGGAGTTCCCTAAGGACTATGCCCAGTCTGATCCATGCGGCTAATGAGTCCACATAGGATACGAAAAACCTTATTGAAAACTTGAGGACTCATTCTCTTGGAATGACTATACTGCGAGTGATGCCAGGATTGAATCTCAAGTGGGGAATATCCCGATACACTATGCGTAGAGGGCTTATGGCTCGGTCTAGGTGGGTACCCACGACTAGACTTTGCAAAATTATCATAATGTGAAGAGATGATGTGTCTGTGAGAGGTGCTAGCACCATGCCCCTGTAGAATGATACGGCTTCTCATGAATAATAAACGTCTCCTGATGAGGGAGTGGTCCTCTAAATACCTTTTCGAAAGTAGGCGGTGGTGCTACAGGATGCTCAAAAGGTGGCGGTGGCATGACCTGTGGGAATTATGGCTGTAGTGGGACAACCTGTTGCTCAATGGACACAAACTGTGTAGGAAACACCTGGACCTGCTCCTGATCATCCTCGTTCTCCTCCTCTGTGTCATCATCCTCCTCTCTCGGGTAGTGATCACCTAAAACCTAATTTTTGCATCTGGATCGATGATAAGGTGTTGCAATTTGAACTTCTTGCTTAGAGTAGTCCTCACACGCTAGAGAAACCTCATGAACTTCTTCCCTTATACAACCAGAAGATAGTGCTGCTCTCCTCTATTATAATCCTTTCCTCATCCATAATCGGTAGAGTGAGTGTAAAAGGCTCTTGTGGGTGTGCCCTCATCTTCTCACTCACCGAAAGGTTGTAGTACTAAACTAGAAGCGAAATCGAAACACTGATCGCTATCTTCCCAGTGCGGGATGGTGATATGAAGAGAACTCAATGTAGAGAGTGAAAAAATATTCCAAGAGGTCTGGACAAGCCCTCCCCGTACAGATAGACCAAAGTATCCCGCAATCCCTCTCGGTAGCAGTGGTGGAATTCCTTTGACAATCGACTACCACAGTTAACAGCCTAGCTACGTACCTTAGTCTCAGATGCATTATGTCACTATTTTTGCTTTCCTTCCCCCTCAGCTAAAGGGCGATGGTAGCCCAGAATACATACAAATCATATCCTGCATCCATATCGTTGTAACCCTTCACATCTCTCTGTAGCTTCCATTTAAATATTTACGCTAACTGAGCATAAGTCATGCCACATGGGACATATCCCAAATGGAGTCTAATAGATCTATTCATCGACCTGTGGTTTTCCTTGGCAATGGTAGTTATAAACTCTAGGGTGTACCTAGTGTATGTAGAGGCTAACACAGTGGTAAACTCTTTCATACCAACCCTACCTAGTAGGACCTTGACATGCTTGTAGTGTTTAAGACCCTTCAGGGCCTCTTCATCCACAAATTTTGTCTCTTGAATAGGGCGCCATACTAGGTAGGTCCACCTTTCCTTCTGATCCCAAGAGAAGGAGTTCAACCTCATGAATGGTACACTAGGTTATCCTCTCTATCTGCAAGCCATGATAGATGCACAAAAGTATAACAACTAACATAGAAAGAATCTATCAAAGTTTTAAACAAACATCCCCGAGTACAGAACAATATCAACCACAACAACAACCAAATTTTCAAGCATGAAAACCCTACACCACAAGAATTTCACAACTCCTATTTCTTTGAAAGAACAAAGAATTTAGCCAAGTACCTCTAGTGCCAAATATGGTGAGATATTTGCTCTAGGAATGTACAAAATCCCTCCTAGGTCAGGTCAAAGAAACTCATGCACCCGGAATGGACCAAAAATCAAGTTCTTTGGGAGAAAAACTTAATTGTGGCCGAACTGCTCATCAAATGTTCTGGGAAAATTTGTGAGATTTATAAGGGTAAATTTTAGTGGGTTGGGAAAAAAATATTTTGATATCAAGTGGGGGTGAATCAAATAAAAATTATAGGAGACATGGCTAAAATAGTGTGAGAGGGTGAATATGTGAGTTTAGGGAAGAATAAGGGAGAATGGCTTGGTGTGGGAGGGATGGAATGAGAAAGGGGCAATTATATAGCGTGTAGGTTAGATTTTTATTGGGAAGGAGATGAGGCAGCAAGGATCCAAAGGGGGGATCCATGCCGACACGTGGAAGTGCCACATGTGTGTGGAGGGAGGGGGGGTTTCATGCTGATGAGGAGGTGGAACGAGCCAGCCTCGTGTCGATGCTAGTTGGCCTCGTGCCAATCCATGCTGAACTTGTGCCAGCTCTTTCATGGGGCACACGTGACGCTCTCATGGAAGGTGCGTCAACCTCGTGCCAATGAGCCTTGGCACGACCCATATTGCTTGGCACGGGCCGTGCTAAGCCTAGCCCGAGACACCCATATTTTTTTCCAAATATTTTTTCCCATACATGCACTTAAAAAAACCAAAAACCAAAAGCAGCAATAATTCAAATAAAAATAAATGACTGAATTTTCCGAAAAAAATAACACAAAAAATTAACACAATCCCAAAATTTCAAAATAAAATATTTTTCTTAAAATAAAACTATAACATAATCACTGTATTTTTATTTTCGTCCTCACGACTTATAATTTCATTGATTTTGTGGAAAACTAATCAGAACTGTTTGATGGGTCGCCAGAATCACCATCGTTAACACCACCAACAACCACGTCCTTGTGGACGGGTCTCCACATTAACTTAGGTTTACCCTTAGTCCTTGGCGGGACATGCCAAACATACCCATCTTTCTCAATTATAGACATATTCTTGTTGATTTTGGGAATCAGAAAGGGTTTAGGAGTGATTAATTTCTTAATTCACTTCTTTTTTTCGCTACAAGTTATGTGCAATATCAGAGGCAAACCATTTTTAATCATTCCAAAAAAGACATGTTCATGAACAAGCATATCATTATATGGTTCATTCATACCAGATATAGCATGTAAGGTTTCAATGTCGGGCAACACCTCTTCATCCTCAAAAATCTCATTAAGACATTTAACATTTTCAACCATGCAAGACTCATCGTGTTGAGCCTGTTCTTCACACAAAGTTATACATGTACACGCAAGAGAAGGATTAGGTGAATCATACTTAGAGTAATAAATATCAAACCCAACTCTATCTATGTCATCCTCTAAGGTTAGTATTCCCGAATGAATATCAATCTTAGTTCTTGATGTTTTAAGAAAATGTATCCCCAATAAAATTGAGGATGCACCATCATTGTGTGCTACATCAAGGACATAGAAGTCCGTCGAACACACCAAATTTCCCACTCGGACCATCACATCCTTTACTAGTCCACGAGGACTAGATTGGGAGTGATCAGCCATTTGGACGATTACCCTAGTTTCTTTAAGTTCACTTATCTCTAGGTTTTCATAAATGCAAGAAGGTATGACATTAATATAATCTCCATGATCAATCATAGCATTTTCACCAATTTACCACATAAAGAAATAGGAATTGAAAACATGCCAAGGTCATCACATTTTGTCACCAATTTTCTATGATTAACAGTGGCAACTCCCTTTATTTTCACTTTACCTATTCTCCTAAGGGGCTTATTCCTATTTTTTGTGCATACGACTTTAAAAAAAATTAGCATATGGGGAAACATGCTCAATCAAGTCTAACATCGGGACACTAACCTCCACCTTCTTGAAGATTCTTGGATGCTCGTCATTGGTTGTCGCCTTCAATTTTTCCCTAAGTGCATTTAGGAAAGGCAACGGGAGATTAACCCTTGACAGGTTCCTCCACAACCAATTCTTTTTTTTTATGAAACTGAAATGTATATTATGTACAATCGACAACCATAGTCCAAGCTTAAGCCATCACTCTTAGCCTATTACAAAACCCAAATATATCTGTTACAGGTTAATCAAGTGACATATAGCTAGGTAATTTGATTTCTCCATTTACATTCATTGATAATCTGCTCAATCAAGTTCCCTTTCCCCTGCTCCTTTGCTTGGAATATCCTCTGATTTCTCTCAATCCACATCTGGTACAGGAAGGTTGTTAATAGTTGTAACCTGCTCCATTGCTTCCATGTCTTATGCTGATGTAGTCTTCTCTTCAGATCCCTCATGTTCCTGATGTTTCTCATCTTCAGTTGCTGCA
>JAULKJ010297737.1:0-11792 GCA_032355405.1 Rubia balearica | reverse complement strand
CCATGATGGCTACCACATATACCTTCATGAACCTCCCTTATCAAATAGTCTTTCTCATAAGGGGTGACACATCGAAGAAAAGGTTATAAATGTCCCATTCAATATAGAATTCTATCTTACATCACATATCTCGGGGCATTTAGTCTTATCTTTATGTCCTCAACCTCGTTCTGTGGAAAAACACCTTCTCAAAGGTAACTCACTATAGCAGTCATCCACGTTTTCTCCTCTTCGATTGCCATCACCGTCGGTTCCTCGAAACTTCTTCTGTTTAGGTTTTCCATGAGCAGTAGTCTTTGAGATTGAATTCCCAAGTCTAAAGAAGAAAGCTTACTTAGATCATCCGCTTTATGATTTTCTTCCCTTGGTACTTGTGTTAAAGCATGTGATCCGACGACCTTCAAAAGCTGCTTGACTACATCTGAGTACTTCTGTGAATTGCGTTCTCTAACCTCATTCTCCCTATTCACCTGCTGAACCACTATATGAGAATCACAATAAACTTTCAGATCCTCCACTTTCAACTCCTTAGCCAATCGCAACCCAGTTATCAGGGCTTCATACTCTGCTTCATTATTTGTGGCCTTGAACGAAAAGTAAAATGCATATGGATAATCTTTACCGCCAGGGCTGGTGAGTAGCACCCCAGCCCCACTTCCACCCTAATGCGAGGAACCTTCTACATACAACTTCCATACCTTTTTTCCTATGAATAACATTCTCTCGAGTTTTATCTTCAAGTTCGATTGGCTCCGAGGTTTCAACTATGAAATCTGCTAATGCCTGACCCTTGATAGAATTTTTGGGCTGATATTTAATATCATGTTCTCCTAACTCCACGACCCATTTCATCATCCTCCTTGAAGCCTGTAGTTTCAGCAGAATCTATTTGATCGGGTGGTTGGTGAGCAATACTATTGTATGCCCCTGAAAGTGAGGATGTAGCCTTCTTGCTGCATGGACTAAAGCCAGAATCAATCTATCGAGAGCTGTGTACCTTGTCTCTGGCCCTTGTAAAACTCAACTCACATATTAAATTTGATGGTGCTATCATTTCTTCTCTTTTACAAATGCAACACTAATTGCAGGATGCGAGGAATAAATGTACAAGAAAAACGCCTCACCTTTCTCAGGTTTCATAAGAGTGGGTAGTACCCGCAAATGATCTTTCAACTGTTTAAATGCTTCTTCACACTTCTCTGTCCACTCAAATTTTTTGGCCCTTCGAAGCACATAAAAAAGGGTAGTGTTTCTCCGCCCCCTTCAAGAGGAACCTACTCAAAGCTACCGCAGACTTCTCATTCTCATCAAAGCCTTGAATTTTTCTGGGTTGACATTGATACCCCTCTCGGATACCATGAATCCCAGAGATTTCCCAGTTCCTACACCGATAACACATTTAGTTGGGTTTAACTTTAAGTGCCCCTTGAAACCTCTCAAAAGTTTCTTCCAAATCTACGAAGAACTCCTCATAGCTCCTACTCTTCACAACCATATTATCAACGCAGATTTCCATATTTTTTCCAATCTACCCTTTGAACAACTTATCTACCAATCGTTGAGAAGTCACCCCAGTATTCTTGAGCCCAACCGACATTTTTTTTATAACAATATGTGCCTATATCGGTGATAAACAATGTTTTCTCCTTATCTTCTTCTGTCATTAATCTCTAGTGATACCCTTTATGTTCATCAAAAAAGGCCAAAACCTGGTATTCCGTGATAGCTTCTACCAGCTTATCAATTAGCGGCAAGGGATAACTATCCTTGGGAAAACACCTATTCAAGTAGGTAAAGTATATACACAATCTCTAGGCACCATCTTGTTTTGGCACCATGACTAGATTGGCTAACCATTTCGGGTAGAACAACTCCTCGATAATGTCTACCTTTAGCGACTCCTTGACTTCCTCCTTAATAGCTTCAGCCCTTTTAGGGGAAAATATCATTCTTTTCTTCTTTAATGGCTTAATGAATGGATCGATATTTAGACTGTGCACTGCAAAGTTCAAGGGCACCTCTGTGAGATACACCAAGCGAAGATATCACAATACTCTTCCAACAATTATCTTAACCCTCCTCTATATCCTCAGGCATCAATTTTCCTACCACCACTTTCCCAAGATCTCAAATGGGCACTTGTACCGCATCTACTGGGCTAACATCTCCATGAACTGAAGCCACATTTGTCAGTTTGCTAGCTTCTTTCACCGCCATAATATTGCAACTTCTGGCTACTATATGATCTCCTCGAATGGAGGCTATCCCTTCATCAGTTGGAAACTTCATTATTAGATGATATGGCGACCACACTGCTCGAGCCTGACACATCCATGGCCTTCCTAGAATCATATTATAGGGTGAGTAGGTATCAATGACTGCAAAGTTGCAATCTATTGTTACTCCCCTATCACCATCAGATACTTGAACTAACAAAGTTATCTCCCCCGAAGGAAATATGGGGTTCCCTGTGAAACTAGATAAGGGCGAGGCTGACTTCTTTACTAATCAAAGAAATAAAAAAATATTACTTCCACTCCACTTCCATCATTAATGAAAACCCTTCTCACCAAATATTTCCCAACCACCATGGGATCTGCTTGTGGATTTTGATCTGGAACTACAACAGTTTTCGAAAAAGTTACAGTCTCATCCGACCGAAACCTCTTATGGTGAGGTTCTCCAGCTAGAACCTTTCACGCTCATACCTTCACAACGGTATTCTAGAAGCCTTCCCTCACGATTCCGTTAATTACATTGATCACCTGAGAATTGGCGGATTATCAATTTTTCTATTTTCTGATTGCCCACACATTGTTCCCGTGACCTTTCCTCTCTTTCTTCTTATCCTCGAATCCCTTGATCTTAAGGTCTCCTGTCTCCTCTACCTCCATTATTCCTCTTGTATGGTTGTCATTCCTTGCAATCATTCCCTGGCCTTGGGGGTCCTATATGATTATTTCGGGATCCATTTCCTAGGAACCATCCTTGGCTTTCACACCTTAAATCTCCATCCTTAACTGTGCGCAATCATTTGTGTTATGACTATAATCTCGATGATGGTCACAATACATATTTGTTGTCCTTCTTGCCCTCATAAAATTTGGCATTTTCTGCATATGTGGAGGTTGCCGAATCATCCCTCCATGTATGCTTAGAATATGTGCTGGAGATCTTCACATAGACGTTGGAAAAATATGCGTATACCTATGAAAGTTAGGCCTATCCATCTCCACTGGTTTCTTCCCTTGAGGGTCACTATTCTTTCCTGCTTTCTCCCCCAGACTTTCTCTCTTCTTTTTTGTGGCCTCCTCTACCCTCAAATACTGCTCCATTACTTCTTGAAGTTTTTGCAACATCCGAGGGTTGTTTGTACTCAATATTTTGTACAACTCCAAGTCCTGCATCCCCAAAAAGTATCCCTGCATCACCTCATTCTCTGTAGTATCTACTACCTCTAATATTTTATCCATGTATCGGTGGTAAAAGGCTTCCGTGCACTCTCCTAACTTCTGCTTAGTCCGATAGAGCTTCAACAATGTCTTTATAAATTTCATTTTCTGAGCATATTGGCTTAACAAAGCCCCACTCAAGTCTCTATAAGAGGATGAAACCACTCCCAAGCTTTCCCTCAACGATATCTTGATGTGTCCATATTATACGATGATTTTGGGATGTTTCGTACTCATTTTGGTATGCTTTTGTGCTTTGGATACTCCATTTTACCTTTAAATTCTATTAATAGAGTTAAGAGCAACTTTATTGCTTTTGTCACTTTTAATAAGGATTTCGTGAGAAAAGGTAATTGTTGAAGATTTGAAGATTATAGAGACTACATTTTGAAGACAATGAAGACCTTGAAGACCCGAATAAGGGAAGAGGAGAAAACTACACTAAGAACAAAAAGAAGAAATCATGTGAGGGCAGAGTACTCTAGCCATCACGAGTCGCGACGCCAATGTCATGAGTCGCGACGGTCCTCTGTCCAGACTTAGTTTTTGGACTTTTTGTACTATAAATACTCACTACTTTTCCATTTCTTCCTCAACTTTTTCTCTCCCAATTTTGAACATAAAATCCTAGTTTTTCTTCCATTTTCATCTTGTTTTCTTCTTGATTTTATGTTTGAATTACAATTTTTGATCAGTATGGGTTCTAGTAGCTAAATTTAACCTTGGGAGCAATTGGTTAAGGCTTCCAAGCCCATGTCTTGAGATTTATATGTAAACTATTTAGTGCTTTATTATTTTTTATTTATTGTGCTTGAATTGGGTTGTTGAATCCATTAATGATATTGGAAGTTTGAGTATATGAATGCTTGTATGATTATGTGTTAGGGTTTGGAGAAATTAACTAATTCTCCCTTATTTTTATATGAAATCCAAGAGCATGAGTTAGAGGTTCTAATGTTGTTGATGATTTTTTGAATGCTAGATAAATGTGATAATGTCGAATTCTCTGTCATGTTTGTTTTGTGTAGCATATGAGAGAGGTTTATGAACATTGAACGTTCTTGACCAATCTTGTATAAATGCATGAATTGGTTCAATGCTTAGACACAGTGTAGTGTTTATAAGTGTTACCAAACTTGTTGATTCTTTGTGCTTAATGTCATTAATGAGATACCTTTAGGCGTTGAATGACTAAAGAGGTCATTAGTGAGGTTTAGCTAGAGATGTTGAATTCACTCTAGTAAACTATTATCAAAGAGGAATGGAAGATTTATCTTCACAACAAGTATTTAAGGTGTTAAATAGGTTATATGTTCAATGATAAATAGAAGGTTTGGAAGTGTAGGTTAATTTCCCCCAAGACTCCGTAATCTTTGCTTAATCCCGTTTTAGTTGTTGTATGTTTTCTTAGCTTAACTTGTCCTTAACTTTGTTAACTTAGAAAGACCCAACCAAACCCCCCCCCTCTTTATGTGTTTTTATATGTGTGTATCTATATAGCTAGTATAATATTAATCATTTTGTGAGCAAACACTTGAGATTATCCCCCATCTCTGTGGACCATCCCAACTTGCCACTAGCTACTTAATTGTAGTTAGTAAGCAAAAAGGGATTAAAATATCATTTTTGTGAGGTACGGCGACGACCTTCCAAGGGGCAAAACCTCATGTAAAGTTGTGTGAGATTGTTCTTCTCCACATCCAACGGATTCATGTCCGACTTTACAAGATGATTATGTGAAGGAAGTAAGTGCTATGGGATGGCAAGGAGGCCAAGGGCACCAAGCTACCAAGGAGGCGAAGGTTACCAAAAATGGCCTTACAATGTGGCCAATCAAGCCCACCCAAATCTTCGATATGGGAATGTACAAGGTGGCCAAAATGTTCAACCGTACCGTCTTCCCTAACAACCATACCCGCCACCACAACCACAATACCAAAGGCTTGGTGATAAGCCCCACAATCAAGGCAAAATTTTGGGGATGTCAAAGGAGGAAATCATGCAAGCCCTTTGGAAATTGATAATGTGTGCGGACAAGAGTGAGAAGCACCAAGAGAAAATCGACTCTAACATCAAAAATCTAGAGACGCAAAAGAGCCAAATGGCTCAAATCTCAAGTCTAATGGATGCTAGAGTTTTGGGAAAACTTCCATCTCAACCAAACTTAATCCTCGACAAAATGCGAATGCTATCACTTTGAGAAGTGGTAAGGAGGTTGGTGAATCCCGGGATGATGAAGTTGTTGAAGCTAAACCCGTTGTGGTTGAAGTGATGGAAAACGAAGTTGATGAAGAAGCCGAGAAAGTGACCAATGAAAAAGTGAGGAAGGGAAAGGAAAAGGAAGAGAGATTACCATTGAAACGTTGACATCTATTCCCGAACCTTCATCCCCTCCTCACAAGAAGGAAAAGATTGTGGAAATACCTCCATATGAACCTGAACCACCATTTCCTGAGGCTTTTAAGGACAAGAGGAGGAAGGACGACAACAAGGACATTTACAAAGTCTTTCGTAGATGTGAGGTAAATATTCCTCTCTTAAATGCCATTAAAAAAAATTCTAGTTATGCAAAGTTTCTTAAGGAATTATGTATTGTGAATTGAAAGAAAAGGGCCCAAAATAAACTAAAGAAAGGAAAAAATGAGCATGTTTCCTTTTTGTGCAAAAGAGAGTTACCACTTAAGTGTGGCGATCCCGGTATGTTTATAATCCCTTGTATAATAGGAAACACATATTTTTAAAAATCCATACTTTATCTAGGTGTATCCATAAATGTGATTCCTTATTATATATATGAGAGCCTCAATTTAGGTACATTGCATAAAACCGGGGTGGTTATCTAATTAGCCAATTGTTCTAGTGCATATTCTAAAGGGATTATCAATGATGTGTTGGTTAAGGTGGATTCCTTAATATTTCCCACAGATTTCTATGTCTTAGATATGGAGCATGATAAATATGCCGCCCCAATTTTGTTAGGGAGGGAATTTTTGAAAACCTCTAAGACAATGATTAATGTGCATAATGGTACCCTCTCCATGGAATTCAATGGGATTAAGGTAGAGTTTAACATACATGACTCTATGAATATCCTAGTGAAGAATATACTTAACATGCTTTAGATATTATAGCGGAAGTAATGCAAGATGTTTTTGAAATAAGTGGTGATGATTCCTTGTTAGTTGCTCTTGAATGTGATAATCATAATGCATGCAATGTATATGCTATGAGTGCTAACTTAAAGGAAATATTTGAGGACTTGAATAAGCATCCAAGATGAATTCGAACCATCTTCGTTTACCTCTGGAGGAATCCAAGAAATCGGAAGTCTTTCCATAAATGAAGAAAGCCCCGGTGATTGAGCTTAAGTCTTTGCCAAGTGACCTCAAGTATGCATTTCTTGGGGAAAGGGAAATACTTCCGGTCATTAATTCGAGCAAACTTACCAAGGAGCAAGAGGAGAAGCTAATGGAGGTTTTGGGGGAAATAATAAAGCAATTGGATGGACTATTGTCGACATCTAAAATATTAGCCCGTTCACTTACATGCACCAAATCTTGTTGGAAGATGATGCAAAACATGTGCGACAATCTCAATGTCGTTTGAATCCACCTATGATGGAGGTGGTAAAAGCGAACATCCTCAAATTGCTTCAAGCTGGGATGATTTATCCAATTTCAGATAGCAAGTGGGTAAGTCCAACACAAGGGGTGCCAAAGAAGAGTGGGGTAACGATGGTTGAAAATGATAAGGGTGAGATGGTGCCCACTCGAGCTCAAAATGGGTGGCGCATTTTCATTGATTATCGGAGGTTAAATACGGTAACCCAAAAAGATCACTTCCTGTTACCGTTCATCTATCAAATGCTTGAGAGGCTTGCAAGTCACCCATATTATTTCTTTTTGGATGGGTATTCGGGGTATTTTCAAGTGTTCGTCACCCCG
Organism: Rubia balearica; assembly: GCA_032355405.1. Taxonomy (NCBI): domain Eukaryota; kingdom Viridiplantae; phylum Streptophyta; class Magnoliopsida; order Gentianales; family Rubiaceae; genus Rubia; species Rubia balearica. The sequence goes on along the minus strand of JAULKJ010297737.1, from coordinate 4,396 downwards.
GAGGACCAAGAAAAGACTACCTTCACGTACCCTTTGGTACGTTTGCTTATCAGCGTATGCCTTTTGGGCTATATAATGCCCCTGCCACTTTCCAAAGGCGCATGGTAACATTTTCTCATAATTTGTTGAAAATTTTGTTGAAGTATTCATGGATGATTTTACTTTTCATGGTAATTCCATCGATAATTGTTTAGCAAAATTAGCACAAGTTCTTAAGCGTTGTATTGATGCCAATCTTGTGTTAAATTATGAGAAATGTAACTTTATGGTAGAACAAGGCATTGTCTAAGGCCACATTGTCTTCTCTAAGGGTATTGAGGTAGAAAATGCAAAGATAGATGCAATTCAAACCTTGCCTTATCCTACTAATGTGCGCGAAGTGTGTTCTTTTCTTGGCCATGCAGGATTTTACCACAGGTTTATCAAAGATTTCTCAAAAATTGCATCTTCTCTGTGCAAGCTGGTGTAAAAGGAGATAGAATTTGTGGTGGACAAAGGTTGCAAAGGGGCCTTCAATTCATTGAAGGAAAAGTTAGTATCGGCCCCTATTATTCAACCTCTAGATTGGTCCTTGCCTTTTGAGATCATGTGCGATGTAAGTGATTACGTCGTCAAAGCGGCGTTTGGTCAAAGGGTGAGGAGAATACCTCACGCCATTTACTACCCATCCATGACTCTCAATGAGGTCCAAAGGAACTGCTCCACCGTGGAAAAAGAGTTGCTTGTTGTGGTATTTTCCTTAGAAAAGTTTTGATCTTATTTGCTTGGTACCAAAGTTATTGTGTACCTGGACCATGCAGGTCTTCGTCACTTGATGACAAAGAAAGAGGCCAAGCCAAGGTTGATTCGATGGATTTTGCTTTTGGGTGAGTTTGACTTGTAGGACTGAGACAACAAGGGTACAGAGAACCTAGTGGAAGATCATATAAGCCATTTGGTTCCATACCAAAAGGCTGAGATAATGTCACCGGAAAAGGATCATGTATGTTAGGAGTTCCCCGATGAACAATTGTTCTCAATTAAAAATCTTTCTCCATAGTATGCTGCTGGTATTGTGAATCTTCTTGTTTCTCGTAAATTCCCTCCTTATTTTACAAAGGCTCAAAAAGATAAGCTGAAAAGTGACGCTAAACATTATGTGTTGGATGATCCCTTTTTTTGTGGAAACATTGTGCTTATCAAGTAGTTAGGAGATGCATCCCCGATAGTGAAGTGCATTCAATTCTTTGTTTTTATCATTCATATGCATGTGGCAGTCATTTTAGAGCAAAGAGGACCGCTAGAAAGTTATAGAAAGCAGCTTTTATTGGTCTACTTTGAATAAACATGCATATACTTTTTGTAAAGCTTGTGATAACTGTCAGAGACTAGAGAATATTTCATCTAGAAATGAGATGCCTCAGAAACTTATACTGTATTATGAAATATTTGATGTATGGGGTATTGATTTTATGGGACATTTCCCTAACCCTTATGGTTTTACATATATTCTTCTTGCTGTTGATTATGTTTCAAAGTGGGTTGAAGCAAAACCCACTAGAAATGATGATTCAAAAGTGGTTGCATATTTTTTAAAGGATAACATCTTCTCTAGGTTTGGGGTTCCTCGAGCCTTGATTAGTGACCATGGCACCCATTTTTGTATTCGGACAATCGAGGCCCTTTTGAAGAAGTATAGTGTTACACACTAAACTCCCACCGCCTATCATCCACAAACCAATGGCCAAGCCAAAGTTTCCAATCAGGAAATCAAGTTCATTCTTCAAAACATGGTTAACCTTGGAGTTCTCGGCTGAATGATGTCTTGTGGGCATATAGGATGGCATATAAGACACCAATCGGCACGTCACCATACCAGTTGATCTTTGGAAAGCCATGTCATTTGCTAGTTGAGATAGAGCATAAAGCCTATTAGGCGGTCAAGAAGTTCAAAATTGACATGGATGAAGTCAGTTTGCATAGGAAGCTGCAATTGCAAGAACTGGAGGAGATAAGAAGAGAGTCCTATGAAAACGCTGATATTTACAAGGAAAAATGAAGGTTTTGCATGACAAGATGATCAATAGGAAGGAATTTGACATAGGTCAAAAGGTCCTCCTAATTCAATCTCGCCTTCGCTTTTTCCTGGCAAATTGAGGTCGCGATGGATCGGACCTTTTGAAGTATTGAAATTTTTTCTGCATAGTGCAGTGGAAATTTTAAATCGGGCTAAGTCCAACTCCTTCAAGGTGAATGGGCAACTTTTGAAACTTTACTACGAGAGCTTTGTACTAGAAAAAGGGTAAGATGTTGATCTTCTTGATCCGATTTGTGAGTAAATTCCAAGAAGTGGGTAAGTCATGCCGACGACATTAAACATACTTGGTTTTGATCATCCAGGTGACACTCTTGACATTCCGTTGAGGTAACTTTATTATCGTCATTATTGTTTTTCAATTTTATTTTATTTTATTTTTTTCCTAAGTCATGCCGACGACATTAAATAAGCTTGGTCTGAATCATATTAAATTGTTTATATCCTTTTGTTTTGGAGCAATATTATGCTTGTGTGCATGGTTGTTTTGTAGGAAGCACTTGATTTTGGAGAAAATGAGCTAGGAGGAAAAGTGAGCAAACGGGGTAGGACAAGTCCACTTCATGGACCGTGTAGACGTGCATGGTTCATGGATGCCAGAATTTTCAACCAATGAGGTGGAAACAAACCCCAAATTGTGGGATCTGCAACACTCAAACATTTCTCCATCTCAAAATCACCCATCCCTTCCTTACTGGGAGGCCGTCGCCGTGTCTCTCAAAGATAGTATTTATGCCCTTGTTGTGGCTATACTACTAGAAAGTAGATAGTGGCAAGTCGGGGTCGTCCACAGAGAAGAGAGATATTTCCAAGCGTTTACACATACAAGGGTGAATATAAGCCTAGATATAGATATATACATACATATAAAAGCAAGAAAAGGGGGAGGTTTGGATTTGGAAAACACTACGACTACTTTAAACAACTAAATTAACCAACAACTAGAGAAAATAATATAACTAAGATAACACTAGCATAAAATATATAACTAAGAATATAACGAGTCTTGGGTGCAATTGGTTTACATTTCTAGTCATCCTTTGATCATTGAATAATTATCCTATCTTTATGCATTAACCACATATTGTGGAGAACTTGTCAACACCTTTCAAGTGAAGACATTTCTCACCTCTCCTCGGTTATAGCTAGAGTGGGCGATCGACGCCACACAATAATCCTTACCATCAGGTCACCCTAGACGATCAGCATCATAGACTTCCCCGAGAATAACAATAAACATAGAGACACAATACAACTAACATAATATCCTACAAGCGAGAAAAATTGGGATGACACAAATATATCTACTAATAACGACTACGAGAATCGGCCTTCATGCTAGACGTTATTAGTGAGCCACATTGATAATCAGTCAAACACATTCAAATTCATCCTAATTAAAACCTAAAATTAACCAACGATAATCACATCGACAAAAAGTCAAAGTCTTCCGGGTTTGACAAAAAATCTAGCAAACAATTAGCTCATAATCATCAACTAGTTGATCACCCTAGTCTTAATCATGCATTAATCACAAAATAAAGCATAAAACATACTTGATAATCAAAGCACAAAATAGAATGAATCAAATCTCAAACTTTCAAGGTATGCTTACCAATTACTCCAAAAAGTATATTTAGCCTTGATAACTAAAACTCATAACAAAAGAGTAATAAGCCATGGTAAACATAGAGTAAATGATGAGAAATAAATGCAAGGGTTATGGGGAGATTTTCGAGTAGAGAGTGATGAAGAGAGAGAGAGAGATGGGCTAAAAGGTGAAGAAGGTAAATGCTGGTCCAATTCATTTGCTGCGGGCCTTAGCAATGTAATGCGGTCCGCAATGTTCCTTTTGACCATGCCTTAATTTCGTATTTTCTTCATCACGAGGCGCAACATGTGATGCGGCCCGCAATAACTAATCTGCCCAGGTTTTACCAAATTTCAGCATTTGGCCTTCTTCTTCAAAATGTTCTTACCTCTTCAATGCTTCTTCAAAACTCGAACTCTTCAAAACCCGAACACTTCAATATGATCTAAAACACTTCATAAATTAAAGATTTAGTATATAAAACATGTGAATTCATCCTAACCCTCTGATTGATAAAATGTTAATTTCTTTTCAATTAAGTCCCTAATCTATTACAAATTAGACTTCAAATGTGTTTAAAGTGGGATATAAATTGAGCACATCATTGCGGTATGTTGGAACATATGTATTCTGGTGTTGGGAATTGATTAAATATAATTTAGCGGAATATCAATAACCATATTCAAGATCTCATGCATGTATTCAATCTGAATCTATCTAAGAGTTTAGAT
>JAULKJ010297726.1:0-11792 GCA_032355405.1 Rubia balearica | reverse complement strand
GCTGATGTGGAGGAGAGAGGTTGATTATTTAATTAACTGAAACGATTTGAGTGGTTTGGGAGTGGTCCTCCCATCGTATATGCTCCAGGAATGAGGAGAATTTCAGAGAAAATGAATGCATCAGAGCTTCCACTTCAAGCTCAGGTTCTACACTTTGGTTAAAAGATTGGGAAACTGACCAAATACAGGGAAGTAGGAGAGTACAGAGGAAAAGATAACTGAGTTAAAACATAAGAATTTATCATATCATGATGAAACATAATGATGAGTACTGATTGTACATTTTTTAGGTGATATTAAAATTTTGTTTTGAGGTGATATTAGACTTTAATTTTGATGAATTTAGTCATTGTCACAATTTTATTATTGATGTACTTTAAAATTACACCAAGTCTTATTTTAGTCAGATTAAAGTTTAGGATCATTATGCAATTACTAAACATTTTGATTAGGATGAGGTTCTTTTTAAAGTTAAAAATAAATTTGGGGAAAATAAAATTTTGTGTTGGTTTTTGGAATCAGTTACTTAGAAGATGATCAGCTGTTTTACTTCCTGGCACGTGAGACTGATGCATAAACTGCTAGAAGAGCTCTCATCTTCTCTTTTGCAAACTTTCAGGAGCCTGAACAAGCGAATTGAAAGCACACCTTCAGCTTGGAGGCTTGCATGTACCTTAATGTAGGTTGAGATCACAAGATCTAGGAGAAGTGGTGGCATTCAAACAGTGTACAACCTACAGGCCAAACTCTCTTAAAAATTTTGATTAGCTTTTGTAGCGGGATGAATTACTTTTGAGAAGAGTGTTCTGACTTTAGGTTGAAAGTGTCAATATAACTCTGCAATCTCAAAAAGTGCCAAAATAACCCTTGACTTGGTTGACTTATTAGTCAACAGTGAATTGACCGGAATAATGTGAAATGATAAATTTGTCCCTAATTAAAAAAAGAAAAAATGGAATTATTTCCACTTTTTTCTCATTTTCCAAAGTTGAAAGTGGGTCTCTGCACCTTTCTTCCAAAGTTGAAAACGGGTTCTCTGCACCTTTTTTCCAAAGTTGACACCGACAACCAATTCACCACCCATTTCCACCTTCTTCCACCTGCGTTCTTCCTCCCCCTTTTCCCCTCTCGTTCAACGACGTTGATGATACCCGCCCTGGGTTTTTGCAAAGGAAATGGTGGACACCGGTGAGAGGCAAAGAGTGGGGTTAGGGCAGCGGTGTTGGGCAAAGATCGGAGCTAGGGCAGCGGTGTTGGGCGGAGATCGAGGTTAGGGCAGCGGTGTTGGGCGGAGATCGGGGTTAGGGATTTAGTGACGGCGGAGGCGTAGTGAATTGGTGGTGGGGAAGCGGGGTTAGGGAGATCAAGGTTAGGGCAACGGCGTAAAATAAGAATCGGTGAAGAAGGTGACGGAGGTGAACTTAAATAAAGAAGAAGATGGGTTGGTGGTGGCTGGTGGAGGTGGTGACATGTGGGCAGGGTGATGAAGGAGGCGGTGGAGGTGGTGGTGACTGCTGGTGGATAGCAGAGATGGTGGCAGAGGTGATGGGTTGGGTGAGGGAGGTGGTGGCAGAGGTATAATGGAGATAAAATTTTTGGCTTGTAGACCAAGGGTATTTTAGTCATTTCCTATTTCATCATTGTCGGAATTGAGATGGTCAATGCCAAAAATAGTAACTTTTTGTACGGCACAAATTTCTCGAAAGTTAGGGTTAGATTGGCACATACAATAATTAATTATGGTTATATTGGCATTTTCTGATATTGCAGAGTTATATTGACACTTTCAGCCTAAAGTCAGGGTTATAAATGTAAATAACCCTAAAATTTGTTACGGAGTATTATTAAAGAAATGGTACTCCCTCCGTCCCAGGGAAATTATAGGGCAATCAGTGCACACCGTTCGAGAAAGATGTTTGACCGTTAATATGTTTAACTACGTATAATAACGGCAAATAAAAAGTTACTTTCTAGAAACTACTTGTTACGACGAATTCAACAATATCACATACAATAATATTGTTTTTCATATATCTATTCAAATATGCGGTTAGACTTTGATAGAGAATAGTGTCATAAACTAAGTGGGTAATTTGGGTTAGGACAAAGGGAGTAAAGATTTCAGGTCAAAAGGGAAATGACGGCTTTTTCCAGCCAGAGCCGGATTTTCCGGCGATCTTGCTTCGTCGCACTCTACCCTTATATTTTTTTCGTGCAACAATTTGAGCCCATCATGTTTTCCAGGTTGGATGAGCTTCTTCTCCGTCTGGTAGCGATATCGCCGCCTCTTTGTCACCATCGGCCGACCATCTTCTCCAGGAAGTCTAACGCCCACTTCTTCTTCGCTCCTTGATATCTCCGATATCTCTGATTGGTCACTTCTACGCCGATCAACTCCTATTCACTACTACAACTATAAAAAAGAAAAACTACTACTAGAGTGGGGGAGGGGTTGCCGGACCGCCGGCCTGGTGGCGGCGGCGGCTGCCCCTCAAAGTAGGGTTTGAGGGGAGTGCTTTTGGGAGGGGAGCGGTTCTGGGGAGAGAGTTCGGAGAGGAGAGATAGCTTTCTTGGAGGGAGTTAAAAGTAATGATGAAAAAGAGAATCAGATGTGTCTGTTTTATGAATGAAAGGGTAAATATTTTTGCATTAATGAAAGGGTAAAGACTTTGTTTTTACTCACATTCAAGATCGTGGAAAGAAACTACATGGTCCCTGTACGCTGTTTCAGTTTTAATCAGGAATATTTCAGAGATGTGTCGAGGGCAAGCCGAACCTATCTGATATGATCCATGGAATATAATTACTCCCTCTGTTTTATTAGATTTCTTCATTTTCATCTACCTATTCTACTTTTTTTTCCCTTTCTAAATTCAATTTCATCCATTCATTTCATTTACCTAAATTCAAACATCTAAGTCTAGTGTGCCACATCCAATGAAACGGAGGTGGTATTCCACTTCTTTCCTTTCCTTTTTTATTCAATACTATTGCATAGGTTTTCAAAAAAAATTATATTACATAGTGATTAACTGTTTTTAGCAACGAATGAATGCGAGTCTATAAAAAAATAATGAATATGATTAGTTAACATTTTAGAAAAATGTTAGAGAAAGTTTTAGAAAATACGGTCTTTCTATAAGTTTATGGATAGTTCACATTGGTTTTTACCTTCAATATTGATTTTTTTAAAATAAAATTTAGATACTCTATCTGTCCCAACATAAGCTGCACACTTACAATTTGGCAGTCAACACCGTTAAATTTTGACTACATATTTGAATAGATATATAAACAATATTATTATCGTATGTAATACCGTTGGATTCTCGTAATAAGTAGTTTTCAAATATCAACTTTTTATTTGCAGTTATTATACGTAGTAAAACATATTAATGGTCAAACATGTTTCTTGAAAACCGTGAAAAAAATTATGTGCAGCTTATGCTGGGACAGAGAGAGTAGTGTATTTTTAAAGTTAAAAAAGCATTATTATGTACTCCCTCCGTTTCAATGGATGTGACACACTTTCCTTTTATAAAAATACTCTTTCAATTTCATCCTTTCATTTTACTTTTTCCTTTCTAAATTCAATTTCATCCATTCATTTCATTCACATAAATCCAAGCAGCTGAACCCGTGGTGCCACATCCAACGAAATGAAGGGGAGTATTTGAATGTGAAATTATAAAAATATAAAATATGGCTAATTTCCCGAGACTAACTAGACCGTTGGAGAATCCCCCGGAGTTTGTTTCCTTTATAGATTGTAGACTGGATTGTAGGCGATCAAGATTTGAGGAGTTGGATCGAGTCCGAGATGCATCAAACACCAAACCCGAAGATACTCGATCAAGACCGGACACCCACACACAAACAACAAGCTTTCCTTTCCCACCACTCAACTTTTTCGCTAAAAGGATGGAGAGAGAGAGAATCTGACGAGTATTTCTTTTCATTATTAAAGGCTTCAAAATCGTGAGAAAGAAATGGTCTCCAGTATACTCCCAATGTCCTACGTTAAATTTTCTATTTGTTTTTTCAGATTTAAATTTTACAAACTTTGACCCTAAATATAAATTAATATATAAATAATAAGTATATCATGTGACATATCGTTAGATTTGTCTTAACATCTATTTTCTAAATATTAATTTTTTATGCGACATTATTATATACAACTAGAAATATTTGCGGTCAAACATGCTCATTGAACATCGTGAAAAAGCAATTCAGAACTTAATAGTGGGACGGATGGAGTATGTTGTTTCGATTCCTCCAACATGTCAAACTAGGGTTGCATCGCTAGTCAAACACATTCCACAACTTCTGATTTGATCCATGAAAATTACTATTCAACACTAGTCTAAGATTTCTTCTATGGCAGTACTCATTCTCTATATTTCTGTGGGTCTGGAACCATAGCTGTAAGTGTTTGAACTTAAGTGAATAAAATAAGTGAATATAATAGGGAAAGAAACAAGATACATATATGGTTAGGCTGATCTATCAGTAAAAAAAAACTTAATTTTTGCCATTATCAGAGGGGCTAGTAATTTTTTAAAATTTGTTTACTACACAAATCCTCCGTGAATTTCATCTTGGCGGGGGCTAGAGCCCCCTCCAACCCCTTGTAAATCCGCGCCCTAGTATAGAATTGAATTTAGAAGGAAAAAACAACTAGAAAGAATGTATAGAAGTGAAAAAATATTGCAAAAAAAAGAGGAAAGAGTTAATTGAAAAATAAAAGTGTGCAAAATCTATAAAACTTAGTGTTGCATATTGCTTAATTAGGAGCTAGAGGAAGGAAGAAGTATTTAATTAACTTGAAAAAAGAAGCAAAGAATCAACACTACCGATTAGTTACATTTCAGAAAAATGTTACAGGTGAGATCCATATAGTCAGCGGTGGAACTGGGGTTAGCCGGTGCAGCCGCCTCCCAAACCTCCGGTGACTAGGGGTAATATACCGCCCCCAGCCCCGCCCCTCTTAGCCCAGCCCTGCCCTGCCCAGCCCAGCCCCGCCCTGCCCATCCCCGCCCTTCTCAAATTTCCTTCTAGTTCCGCCACTGTATATAGTATGACAAAAACTTAGATGAGACGGTCTTACCTCTAAATTTTTTTTAAAAAAAAAGAATACCGAGTCGACCATCTCTCCCTATTTGGATTATAAACATATTTGGGGATTAAATACCGGTGCCGACGATTATGTAACAACCCACATTTAAAGTTTTGATGGTTAAATTCCACTACGATACATTTTAAAAGTATTTTAAAATTTTAGGAATCCCGTTGCCGTAAATAAAAACACTTATATCATTCCATTAGTTGTATTAATTATAAAATAAGCTCGTCTAGTGATTGATCAACCTAAAATAAAACTTTATTTTTCTATTACAACTCCGTTACAAAAAGACACATAACTTCATTTATCCAATTTATAGATGAAAGGGGTAATCTTTTTCCCTTTTTCTTTGCTTTCTACTCCTATTTTCTCTTCTATTTTCCCCTCATCTACCCGCCTGCCTCCCTTCTCCTCCCCGGCACCTGATTGACGTTAGTTTCTTCCCATAATAGAAATTGTTTCCTTGTGCTGTCAACCGCAGATATTGAAGTTATTTTGACTAATCTAAACTCAAGTTGTTTAAAAATGAAGACCTACCAGATCTTCATTTTCCTAGTTTTGATTGCCTTAGATATTTGATTCATTTAAATTTCACTGTAATTGGTTCTGATGGTAGTCTCACATCGATACCATTGTGGCTATTATATGCCTATATACACAATGAGAACAACTTATCCTTAGCGCGCCCTTCTCATTGCCACATGAGCCTTTGTTTGGTATTGTAATATCGACTAGTATCTTTGTGTATATCTATTTTAGCCATTGAGCCTTTAGATTAGATTTGTAAATTTAGCCAGTGCTTCAGTGTAAGTGGATTTATCCCACATCAGGTGTTGTAATTGCACATTGTGCAAAACTGAGCTTAATAGAAAATGGATTAGAACCCTTTAAACTCTTGTCCTAAGGAATAGTTGTGAAATATATATATATATATATATATATATTTAAAAGTCTAAATAATAGACTTTGTTTATTAGAGCTTAATTTTTTATTAAATAAAACAAAATTATTGGAAAACATAAAAATTTATTGAATTTGGATTTGAACTTGTAATTGATGAAAGGGAAAAGGTTTTTTTTTTGATAAAAAGGAGAAATGAGGCCAAGTAGTGGGATAAGAAAAGAGAATCGGATGTGCTTCAAAACCCTGCGAAAGGAAGTGATGTTTAGGAGTATTTGAGAGCTAGGGTTAGTCGACCTATTCGACAACAACATTTTACTTATCTGATGATCCATGGTAATTAATTACTCAATAGTATTCAAAACTAATCAAATTCTCAATAGTATTTAATATGAATCCAAGCATCGTCATATTCAACCATTAACATCATAAAATAAAATCATCTAATGGAGGCTTTGTGTTGCACTAGTAACGACAGTAGATTTGTTTTTCTTCGTCATGTTTTTCAGGCTATCGCTGTTTGAATTTGTTCAGATGTTATTAATGCCATCTTCCGGTGAATCGCGTAAAATATATAACTGCTCTTACGATACTATTCTAATCCGAGACGAGTCGAGTCGGACTGTGGATTGAATCGTCACACCATGCAAATTAATTTAAATATATGTTATTGCAAATTTAATTAGATATCACAAGATAAATTGATTTAATATTATGATCAAAATTAAATAATTTTAAATAAATAAATAATTAGAGTACAATTTAATTTGGCACAAACTAATAGTGCTTAGAAGGAAGACGGAAGGAAGAAGTATTTAACTAACTGAAAACAGTATAGTATGAATTGGAGTTGCGGAATCACATATAACGAAGAAACTAAATTTCCAAGTAAATAGGGATGATGAGAGGGATTGGGCTGGGGAGGGATGGTCGTTTCCGACGGTAACCCATGCAGAGGAAGGCGACAGTGGTTGGCGCCAAGGGAAAGGGGAAGTTTGTTTTTTATGTTTTTCTATTAAAAAAAACAATATATATCTTATGCGTACATATATGTATTAGGGAGTGAGGTAGTAAAACACGGGACGTGATTTCACAACACCCTTATTTTAACAAGAGAAAGTGCTTATATAATCCTATATAATTAACATAAATGTCAATATAACATTCTGATAATCGAAAGTGTCAATATAACCATAGAAAGTAAGTGAAAGAGCAAACATACTCATTCCGACATATTTAGGCCAAAATTTAGTGAAAAGACTATTTTTACCCTCGGTTAACAATTGAAGATTAAAAATTAAAAATACTATTATACCCCATAAACCCTAATCTTCTTTCTTCCCATAAACCCTAATCTTCTTTTCTTCCCACAAATCCTCCCGCAACGACTCTCTCTTCTTCTTTTCTTTTTTTCTCCATACAAGTCCTCCGCAAACAGGTCTTTGGGATGGGTGGTGGCGGGCAATTTGGCATCGAGGTGGAGAGCACCGAGAGTAGTGGCGGGGGTTGGGTTGGGTGTCAAGCGACGAGAGTGGTGGTGGGGTTGGGTTGGGTGCGAGCGACGGGGGTGGTGGCAGGGTTGGGTTGGGCAAGGTGCAAGCGACTGGGGTGGTGGCGGGGTTGGGTTGGGTGCGAGTGGCGGGAGTGGTGGCGGGGCTGGGCATCGAGGTTAGGCATTGAGCGACAGGAGCGCCAGACTCATCTTTCAAAATCTAGATGAAACTCCACCATGACCTGCTCAGAATCCTATAGGTGAAGTTGAAAGAGCGTAGAGGGATGCAAGAAGGAGACAGGACTTTCGCACCCTCTGATGGCCCGGGTGGACCAAAATTTTCTCTGTGTAAACAAAACCAAGCTGGGTTTGGGCGTGGAGCGCTAGGAGTGGTGGGGTTGGGTGGGCTAGGGCTTCGTGGCAGAATGGTGGTGGTGGTTGTGGGGATGGGGGTAGAAGGGAGGCCGTGGGACTGGCCGGAGAGGGTGTGTTTTCCGGCGAGCTGGGTGGAGAGGAATGGCAAAATTGTCCTCAAAATTTTAGGTTTTTACCGAGGGTCAACGTCATCCTCGTCAAGGTCAATGCTGAAAATGGTCCCTTAGAAATATATTGGCACTTTCATCATAGGGTTGTTTCTGTACTTTACATTATCATAGAGTTATATTGGCACTTTGACAAGCATATAAGGTTATATTTGTATATTGCCCTTTAACAATTACTCCCTTTGTCCCACTCCATTTTGCTTAATTGCTTTTTGGGAGTTTTAAAAAATTGGTAAATACCTTGTTGGTAAATGTACTCCAGTTGGAGATTAACTCAGAGAGCATGCCACCAGGTAATCCAAAAGGAGCACCAGAAGCGCCAACTGATACGTTAGACCGTAAAAACAGAGCTGATAACAAAATCCCACCGAATCCAGAGATGAGATAGAGCAGCCCAATACGCACTGTCGAAATTTTTTTTGCCAAAGATGCAGCGGTCGCTTATATATTTAATTCAAAAATACATTTAAATTTGTTATAACTCTTCAGACACAAAGATATCATGCGTGTACAGCCTCAGATGCAACCCAATGTATTTTTAACAGTGCATCAAATAGGACAGTAAGTTCAACAGGTAAGAGTTATAATAAACAACATAAAACACTCTAGAAAAAACAAGGTTTATAACGTGTACTAAAGCTGAAAGATCGTAGATATATACCTAAATATATGGAGCAGTTGATGGAACTCAGAATCTTCTGGAAATAAAGCTTGCCTTTTTGCCATCTCAGCTGCCAAGAGAAAATAAATCACAATAGCAGTAAAACAAGACTGAGCTACAAATTCTGTAATGGAAGCAGCATGGCACTGGGATGAAATGAAATTCCAAAACAAACCTGCATGATGCGCATATACAAACATTTCAGAAGCATACTATCAATGTTATAGTTAAAAAAATTATATCCTACAGTAAACACAATACTGATGTTCAATTGGTTGATTACAAATTTAGAGCAAAAGAGCTAAACCAGTAAGCCAATTTCTTAAATGATTGAGACATCTTAGACTATACTCGTTCCGTCCTACTAGTAATTGCAAAATACTGTTTTCACAGTCTTCAATGATCATATTTGACCATCAATAACTCTAGCTACATATACCAATTCCGTATAAAAAATTGATATTTAGAAAATATATGTTACGATGAATTCAACAATATATCACATGATATATTTATTATATGTATTTTTTTGGTCTAAATTTGACAAATTTGACTTTGAAAAAGTAAATATGTTATTATTGGTGGGACGGAGGGAGTAGTTCATGTCCACATACTCTCACAGGTGCAAAATGATAGGTTCTTTTAGATCGTAGTCAAGCTGCAAGTCTACAATCCACGTTTGTCATAAATTAGAAGTTAAGACAATGGCAAAAGAAAACCATGGCAAAGATTATATTGAGCAGATGCTGACAAACCAGCGTTAAAAATAGCTCATTAGCATAAGATTCATCAAAAGTTTCAGAAATATGTGCCATTTGAATACAGATGCACATCCATTCAAAAGGAAAACACAGATAGCAATGAAAAATAAAAAATAACATTTCACAGAGAAAAATAATTCTGATACGACGAAAAATACACTAAGTCTTCCAGCAACACACCTTATTTTCCCCAATGCACTAAAATTATATGAGTGACCATCGAGGGCTTAGATGACACCCGCGTCTCAGCAAACCAGCGCAAGGGCACACCTCTCTGCACGAGAATAACCGGCTACCGACCTCCTCTGCCATGTCCCAGCCAGACACAAAATGCAAAACAAAAATTCAGCATCAGGATCATATATTCATATCCAGTTGGGATTGCTGGTGCTTAAGATTGTCCAATCATATACATAATCAAACTGAAAACCTGACGAAAGGGGATGAGTGTGACAAGAATAACTTCACGAAATGCAGCACATTTCCATAACTAAATATCGAACAGATCTTGACTGTATAAATTATAAACATTTAAAAAGAGAACATTAAATAGGGCAGGTTATATTCCTGATACCAATATATAAGTTGGAAAATAAAGGTGTAATTAATTTGAATAAATGAAACTAGGGCTATAATCGTCTAGTGCTGTCGCGGTTGAACCAGATTCGTCTAGAGGATGGTGAAGACAATTGCGCGACCTAGCAGCACGACAGGATGACACCGAAGATAATGAGGAAGGCATTGAAGACGCGAAGGAGAAGCTCTAACACGGCGGCAATGGCAGAATCCGGTGGACAAGGGGAGAAGGAACTTGACGACGATGAGAATGGCCATGGTTCGTCGGAGCAAAATCGAAGCGAAAATAGAGCTGTTGCAGGTAACACGACCTGGAACACGGTTCGATGACCTAGATTAAAAGTTCTAAATATGACTAACTCTAACTCATAACCCTAGTAACTCAAGGTTGAAACCCCAGTCGACTAACTCGAGACAGAGGAAGAAGAATAAAGGAAGAAAAGGTTGAATGATAAGTTATTGGGTTAATTACATAATGACTCATTGGATAATGACTTATTGGATAATATATTTTAACTCATTGGGTCATATGAGTTATCTCATGGGTTATCCACGAGTTATCCATTTAATGACCCAACCTATTATGATCCAACACATTAAGACTCAATAATAAATTGGTTAATTGGATAATGACTCATTGAATAATAGGTTAATGGGGTTTGATAATGAATTTAACCAATTAACCCATTTGACGGTTCTAATCGGGAATTCATTAGTAGATTGCATATCAGTAATTTTCACGATTACAACATAAGCATTGTTATGGGCATCTATTACTCCTGAAAATTTTGTTTGCAAGAAATGTGGTGAATATCATAACAAACATTATAATACTTCTAATTATATCATTTAATTTCAGAAAAATATTTTAGAAGATGTGTGTTGCTACTCGTTGTCTTGCCTGGACCATTGACTCTCTATTGCGGCAAAGTCTACATGTATTTCTGAAACATCCTTGTACCCTATAAGTTGCATGATGTTGTTACATTAATGGCAACACCTATTGTCTTGCCATTTTAAGCACGAAATGTCGCGTCCATGTTGATGCGCATCCAGTTTTGATAGATTGAGCTTGATTGTGGTACCCCTTGATGCCATTTTAGCAAAACGTCCCCCACATTTGCAAAAAAATTATAATATCGTTTTATGGTGAATATGTTGACGAATGTTTTAGCGCTGCCTCCTACGAGTTTGAACGACTGTTGAGCTTGCTTCCATGGTACACCTTTCGTGGCATGTCGCGTGTGTGGCGTTTACAGTAGCTAATATAGATTCCACTTATGGTTGTTATTTGATTGATTCCTATTTCTCACACACCAGATGGACCATTTGATGGTACTCATGAGATCAATGTCATCACCTTACAGCGTTACAGCAATTAGTCGTCCACCTAATTGATTTTAAAATGAAAATTCACTTTACCTTCAAAGTCACCGGTATATCTAGGCACTACTGCAATAAATTGTCCACCTAAGCAATTTCGATGAGTTTTAGGTGATTTCTAAACCTATCCGTTGACATCCCGGCAGACTAAATGTCCAGTGAATTGTAGAATTTTTTTAAAAACACAAGACGCTCTACTTAAATAGATAAATTCTTGGTTTAATTTATACCAAAAGACACGAGAAACAACTCAATCTATAGATACTCCCTCTGTCCCGGTTCAACCTGCACATTTTTTTGTCAACTTTCTCAGGTCATATTTGACCATTAATAACTTTATTACGGATATTAA
>JAULKJ010297715.1:0-11793 GCA_032355405.1 Rubia balearica | reverse complement strand
AGTCAGAAAATCAAGAGATGCGCAGATACGAATTTTGAAGAACAATTAAGGTTTGCAAGCACAAACCCTAGGTTTTGGTTCTGGAATCCACTAGAGAAAAAAATAATCTTGAAAATAGTATTATGAATGATAGAAAATATCTGAACAATACAAGAGGGAAATCCTGGTATAATAAAAAAGAAAATTCAGAATTAATTCCGAAATAATTTTTTTTTTGGAAAACACTCAAAAAAGTAAATCATCTATTTGAGGCCTTTAACGACCTCAAATGGAGAAACGGACCCCGAATCCCCGCTCTAGCAAGAACTTTGATCTACTTGTCGAGACGGTTCCAACGCACCCGGCCTGATTCTAAGTACGAGCGCAAAAGTTACGTTTAAAACTGTATCAAACCTTTATGGCGATCCATCGCTTTTTCAATTTTTGCCGCCATTCGCCCTGCATCAAAAGGAGCAGGCATGGTGGAGCATGGCGGTGAGAAGAGGATGTACGATGGAGCGCGACGGTGAGACGAGAAGGAACAGTGAAGAGGAGATGGAGCTTGGTGAAGGCATGGTGGAGCTCGGTGGAGGCACGGAGGCGCGGCTGTTGGTGCGATAATGAGGAAGGAGAGGGGGAGGTGTGGTGGCAGTTTGAATGAAGAAATAGAAGGGTGGCATATAAGGTTTTAGTGTAATATATTAGGGGTTTGGTTTCTACGGTAGATATTTAGTGTTTATATATGGAAAGTCATATAAAGGTTGGCCATTGATAAATTAATGGTAAATTTTAGTTATTAGTGTTTATATACGGATGGTCAAGTAAGAGTTGACTGTTGATTAGTTAAAGTCAAACCATTTTATTAGTGTTTATATAAGGAAAGTTAAGTAAAGGTTAACCGTTGATTAGTTAAATTCAAACTATTTTATTAGTGTGCTTATATGGAAAGTCAAGTTAGAGTTTAACGTTCCTCATTTAAGGTCAAACCTTAGTTATTAGTGTTTATGGATGGAAAGTCAAATAATGGTTGATCGTTGATTAGTTAAGTTCTAACTATTTTATTAGTGTTTAATGTGGAAAGTCAAATAAGGGTTCGCCGTTGATAAGTTAAGGTAGAATCTTAGTTATTAGTGTTTATATATTGAAAGTCAAGCTAGGGTTGACCGTTGATTAGTTAAAGTCAAACCATTTTATTATTGTTTATATATGGAAAGTCAAGTAATAGTTGACAGTTGGTTGGTTAAATTCAAACCATTTTATTAGTGTTTATACATGGAAAGTAAAGTATGGGTTGACCGTTATTTAGTTAAACTTAATCCAGCTCATTAGTGCTTATATATACATTGAAAGTCAAGTAAGGGTTGACCGTTGCTTAGTTAAAGTCAAACTATTTTATTAGTGTTTATTTATGGAAAGTCATGTAAAAGTTGACCGTTGATTAATTAAATTCAAACCATTTTATTGGTGTTTATGAATGGAAAGTTAAGTAAGGGTTGACCGATCATCAGTTAAGGTCAAACCTTAGTTATTAGTGTTATATATATGGAAAGTCAAGAAAGGGTTGACCGTTGATTAGTTAAGTTCTAACCATTTCACTAGTGTTTACATATTGAAATTCAAACAAGGGTTTGATAAGTTAAGGTCAAACCTTAATTATTAGTGTTAATATATGGAAAATCAAGTAACGTTTGACCGTTGACTAGTTAAGTTCTAACCGTTTTAAAGTTTTTATATATGGAAAGTCAACAAAGGGTTGGTTGCTGATAAGTTAAGGTCAAACCTTAGTTATTAGTGTTTTATATTTGGAAAGTCAAGTAAGGGTTGACCGATGATTAGTTAAGTTCTAACTATTTCATTAGCGTTTATATATGGAATGTCAAATAAGGGTTGACCGTTGATAAGTTAAGGTCAAACCCAAAATATTAGTGTTCATATATGGAAAGTCAAGTAAGAGTTAACCGTTGATTAGTTAAGTTCTAACCATTTAATTAATGTTTATATATGAAAAGTCAAATAAGGATTGTTCGTTGATTGCTTAAGGTCAAAACTTAGTTATCAGTGTTTATATACAGAAAGTCAAGGAAGGATTGACTGTTGATTAGTTAACCTCTAATAATTTTATTAGTGTTTATATATGAAAAGTCAAATATGGGTTGACCGTTGATTAGTTAAGGTCAAACCTTAATTATTAGTGTTTGTGTATGGAAAGTCAAGGAACAAATGCCCATTGATTTGTTAGTTCTAACCATTTCATTAATGTTTATATATGAAAATTCAAATATGGGTTGGCTGTTGATTAGCTAAGGTCAAACACTAGTTATTAGTGTTTATACATGGAAAGTCAAGTAAGGGTTGACCGTCGATTAGTTAAGTTCTAACAATTTCATTAGTGTTTATATATGAAAAGTCAAATAAGGGCTGACAGTTGATTAGTTCAGGTCAAATATTAGTTATATTGTTTATATGGAAAGTCAAGTAAGGATAGACCGTTGGAAAGTCAAGATAGGGTTGATTGTTGACTAATTAGAGTCAGACTTTTTTCTAAAAGTAATTAGTGTCAGACCTTAGTTATTAGTGTTTATCTACGAAAAGTCAAGGGTAGATTGTTCATTAGTAAGAGTCAAACATTTCATTAGTGTTTAAATATGAAAAATCAAGCATGATTTAATAATAATTAAATAAAAATAATGTTTTAATAATAAAATAAAAGGGTGAATGCAAACAGTGAACATTATTTTTATGTTGCATATATATTAATTTAAGATATTCAATCCCTAAACTATTACTATTTTATGAAACGGGCTGAAAAGGGAATTTAACTCAAATCTATAGCAACCAAAACCACTACCGACGTGGCACGCTGTTGTATGTCCTATCAAAACCGCTATTGAGGGAGACGGTGTAGCATCGGTCGATTATATTTTTAATTAAAAAATTAAAATTAAACATATTACCTAAGTTAAAGAACTTTTACCTCATTTATTTTCCAAAAAAATTAATCGAGGTGAAAGGGCAGAGGTAAAAGGTCATTTTTCTTGTATTGTTGCTGACATCGGAGTTTTAATCATGGAGAACCTTAATACCTCAAAGCAGCAGCATAATGGAATTTTTGGGGTTCCTATTCTCAAATCCGGTGTTTTGTGCCAAAGAAGTCCACCAACAAATTAACGGTTACCCAAAAATGCGGCCCCTCGGTGTTTGCAAGCTTCTTTTCTGGGTAACGCGCAACCACGGTCAACACTTGCCTAAGGTGGTCGAAGGAGAGGACACGTGCGGCTGCCGGTCACATTATCCAGTTGCTTCCAAGGTCGACTATTCCTTTTAACTTTATTGATTTCTTACTATTTATTTTATTTTGTTTTTGCTTTTTTTTTAAAATTTTTACTTTCTACTTCTTTTTCATTTTCTTTGGTTCTAAATGGTCTTATTTTCTGATTTAAAATTTCAACATAATGGCCAGAAAAGTTGGGTTCTTTTAAATGTATAGTATTAGATTAGATTAATTTTGTCAAATTGTGTTTTTCTGGCGATCCATTTTTCAAAAAAAAATACTTGGATTCTGGTATGTTCTCCAAACTAATTTTAGGAGAATTTTGAGTTAAAATTCGTTTAAACAACTGACGGTTGGCAATCTGATGTAGAATTCTGAACAAATTGGTAGACTCCAGCTAGGTAGGATATGGTAGTCCAATTTGGGACAGGTTATGGACTTTCTTACACACAATCAATGAATTTGATATACCAATAGAAAAAAAATTGGCAATAAAAAATGATCGGACGTCACCTATGTTTTAACTTATTTCCTCACTCCTTGATCCATTGCATAATAGTACTCACAATTGTAGCACAAAATTCTCCATGGACATCAAAATACTAACATCTTTCTCGACATCATTACTATCAATGAAAATTTCATCAATCAAATCAAGGACATTCAATGTTTCAACATGCTCGATAGGATTTCGTACGGATTTTGTATTCATGACTAGATGATGATTTTGTGAGATTCTTAGATTTCCATATTTTATATATGAAGATTCGTGTTTGATTTATGGCGTTTCCCCTGTGGCAAAATATTTCACTGTTCTCTAGGCCCATAATACACTAGGTAGTTCATTGATCTAGTTTCCTCCCAATCCTTCGAGCCTTGTTTGGATTCCATTGATAAGAGTATGGCTGGTAACTTTAACCTACCTATTCTCCCTTGGATGGAAAATTGCCATCAACTTCAACTGAATCTTGAATTTCTCACACCAACTCTTAAAGGGATCAATAGCGAATTTCCTTCCATTATCAGTTATGATTGTCTTTAGGATACCAAAGCAACATATAATGTTCCTCCAACAGAATGAAATAAAAATTTCCTTTTATGTTCGTCAACAGTTCTACCCTAACCCACTTGGTAAAGTATTCAATAGCCACTATCAAATAATTGAACCTCTCCAGGGCTTTTGGAAAAGGTCCTACCAAGTCGATACCCCATTTATCAAAAGGCGACGAGTTGTATTGTTGATCATCTCTGCCTGAGGAGTGTAGGTTATAGGTACATGCCTCTGGCACTGATGGCATGTGTAGATATATCGATTGGCATTATCATACATTGTTGGCCAGTAATACCCAGCCCAGATTATCCTCTTGGCAACATAATGGGCTCCCTGGTGGCTAATAAAAGTCCTTTCATTGAATTCTCTGATCAAGTAGTATGCATCGTACAGTGTAACACATCAGAGTAAAGGTTACAGGTAACCCCATCGATACAAAGTGTCGTCTTGTATCACATACTTTGGTGCTTTGAAGCAAATTTTCCTTGCCTTTATAGATTCTTCAGGAAGAGTTCCATCTTGAGGTACCTAAAATTAGGGTCATCCCTGTTTCTACTTCGTCGATCGCTATCATGATGAGTTCTTCAAAGCTTTGATGATACAAGGTTTCAAAAACCACCTGTTTTTGTGATAATCCTCCTGAATATGAGGAAGCCAGTTTTCTCAAAGTAAGACCCTTATGATTTTTCTCCCTCGACACCTGCGTTAAGGTGTACGATCAAAAATACTTTAGCAAGGGCTTCACCACTTATAAATAGTGTTGTAGGATATTTTCTCTAACTTCGTATTCTCTATTAAATCTGTGAACCACAATTTGGGAATCAATGAACACCTCAACATCACCCACCTTCATCTCTTTAGCTAGCCGAACAAAGCCTTATAATCAGCCTCATTTTTCGTGGGTGTAAGGATAGTCGGTGTTATCACCCCCACTTTACTTTCCCCCAACTGCGAATATCCATCCATGAACAACTTCCATATTCCCTTCTTTGTAACTTCATTCCCTTCTTCGATCGCCTCTGTTGTCTCCACTATGAAATCAGGGAGGGTCTGACCCTTGATGACCGCTGCAGGCTAGAATTGTGTATTATGCTCTCCCAAATTTATGACCCATTTCATCATTTTCCAGAGGCTTCATGCTTCAAAACTATCTATCTGATAGGGTAGTTAGTAAGTGGAACTACCATGTAGCCTTGGAAATAGGGTCGTAATCTTTAAGCTGCACAGACCTGTGCTGGAATTAGCTTTTTGATGTTAGTGTACCTCGTCTACGGGCCCTGCAAGGATCTACTTACAGAGTATATGAGATGCTTCTGCCCCTCTTTCTCCTTCACTAGTACAACACTAATGGCCAAAGCAGGGGCAAAGATATAAAGATATAGTACTTTCCCTTTGTCAGGCTTCATCAACGTAGGCAAAATCCTAAGGTGCTCCTTTAGTGCTGCAAATGCCATCTCACACTCCTTTATCCACTCAAATTTCCTAGATTTTTGCAGAACATCAAAGAAAGGTAAGTGCTTCTCTGCCCCCTTCGATAAGAAACGGCTCAAGGCTGCTAGGCACCCCGTCAACCTTTGTGTCTCCTTTACAGTCCGTGGACTTTTCATATTGATCAAAGATTCTGCTTTCTACAGATTGACATCGATCCCTCTTTCTGACACCATGAACCCCATAAATTTATCGGAACCTACTCCGATCACACACTTTGATGGATTCAACTTCAGGTTTTCCTTTCACAGAATATCAAACATTTCCTCTAAGTCTTGCAGGAACTGTTTGTAAGTCTTACTCTTCATTACCATGTCATTGAAATACATCTCCAAACTCCTTACAATGTACTTCTTAAAGAGTTTATCAACCAATCGCTGATAAGTGACATCAGCATTCTTTAACCCAAGTGGCATTTTCTCGTACCAAAAAGTATATACGTTCATTTTTAATGAGGTTTTCTCCTTAGGTTCCCCTGCCATCAGTATATGGTGATAGCACTTGTAAGCTTAAAAAATGTCTAAAGCTAGATGCCCTGCTATTGCCTCCACCAGTTTATCGATCGAGGGCAGGGGGTACGTTTGGAGTAGCACTTGTTCAGATCCGTAAAATCAATGCACATGCACCATGCACCATCCTTCTTTGGAACCATTATTGGGTTAGAGAGCCAATCTGAATAAAATAATATTTGATAACCTATGCCTTAAGAACTTAATCCATCTCAACCTTTATCGCATCGGCTCTCTAAGGAGCAAACATTCTCCGTTTCTGCTTAACAGGCTTCATCGAGGGTTCGATATTCAATTTGTGGACAACTATCTGTGCCGGTAGTCCCGTCAAGTCTGATG
Organism: Rubia balearica; assembly: GCA_032355405.1. Classification (NCBI taxonomy): domain Eukaryota; kingdom Viridiplantae; phylum Streptophyta; class Magnoliopsida; order Gentianales; family Rubiaceae; genus Rubia; species Rubia balearica. The sequence continues at coordinate 5,156 of JAULKJ010297715.1, read as the reverse complement.
TATCTCAGGAAAATATATCACAGTATTGATCAAGCAGAGCCTTTAACTCTTTCCTTATCACCTCTGGTATTATCCTGCCCACAGCTACCATCCCAAAGTTTCGAATTGGAAGCTGTTCAGTGTCAGCCGGTCTAATTTCTCCATGTAATGACGCTACATCCTTCAGTCTCCTCACCCCTTCACTGCTTCCAAGTAACAATTCCTCGCCACCACTTGGTATTCTCGAATGGACTCCACTTCATTATTTGTTGGGACCTACATCATCAAGTGGTACAGAGACCACCTCGTTCGAGCTTGGCATATCCAGGGTCTTTCTAAGATCACATTGTATGGAGGGTAAGCATTGATGATTGCGAATTCACAGTACATCATCACCCCCTCATCTTCATCTGCAACCCTGACTGGAAAAATGATTTCTCCCAGTGGGTACACTGTCTTTCCGGTGAACCCTAACAAAGGTGATGTTGATTTTCTAAAATTACCACAACCGATATCAAGCTTATTGAAACAACTTACAAACATAATCTCAACTCTACTTACATCATCGACGAACACTTTCTTAACCAGTGAAGTTCTGAACATATCGGAAATCACCACGGGATCTGCATGAGAAGGCTTGTTAGGAACTGCACCTTCTTCTGAGAACGTAATTATTTCGTCAGATCAGAAACTCTTATGGAAAAAATCTCATGTCGGAGCATTTCCTCGAGTCATCCTTTGGTGTATAGCAAGCTTTTAGACTAAAATCTTTCAGCCTTTAGGCCTATCCATGAACAGAACATAGCGGATCCCCGCTCAGAAATGGGGAAGACACTCGTAAGTAATCCCAAAATCTAGCAACTATGATACAACCCATGATCTGGAACACTAGCAAGGTGAAACCACGATCGTGATCTACTATAAATATAGGAGAAGCAACACTGGCTCAGGTAAGAATAACTAACATAGAAATACTAATTCTTTAGAGGAAAGAACTTACTTGATCGTCAGGGTACTTTCCCCGAAATCCCTTTCGGGTCTTTCTTCCAGGACCGTTCTTGTACTAAGGTGATCGCCCGTCACCTCACCTGACAGGAAATACTACATCATTGGTGCCCACTGTGGGGACAAAGAAATTTTTTCTTTTTCTAAGTCAGTTATTCCCTTCAGGGTAATCATAGTTTTCATTAGAAGTGAGAGGAGCCAAAATCATCACACACCAAAATGAATGTCTTCACCTAACTAGAATTTGCAAGCCAGCCGAGGTCAAGAATACATTCCCAGACGAGAACAGGAGGACAACAAAGAAGACACGAATAAAGATGAAGAGGAAGCCGAATCTCCCGACGCAAATCAAGAAAATGAGAGGGAAGCTTTTGCAACATTCTTGGAAGCGAATTGGGATCACCTGTATAACAAGTTTCTAGCCAATATTATGCCAAAATCCCCAAAGAAAAACAAGAAAGTAAATCAGAGGCATGAAAGCCTTAATTACGATGATGACTTAAGGGATATAGTTGCAGAAGAGGAGATGGAAACCACTGGTATCGCATCTTCATAACTTCAAAATGGAAAAAGATTTCAAAGTATCATTGAATGTGAAAATTTATGATGGGACAACGGACTCCAAGGAATTCTTACATTCCTATCGCAACAGTATATGATTTTGTGAAGCGGAAATTGAGCTAGCATGCAAAGCTTTTCCTATTTTCTTGTCTGGGAAAATGATTACATGGTATGATGACCTACTAAGTGGTAATATTTGGTCTTGGGAGTAGTTGTCAGACTTTTTTAGGATGCTTCTATTTGAAGCATAAATTTAACAAGACGATAGCATACCGAAACAACATAGCCCAGGGAAGCGATGAAAGTATGGCAGGCTACCACAATAGGTTCGTTACTGAAAGCTTACAAGTGCGCGATCTAACATACCAATCATCACTAGGTGCAATCAAGAGAGGTATGCAATCAGGTGAATTTTACAAAGAACACACTAAGAACATGCTTGAGAACCCAAGAGAATTGTAGAAAATGAATGAAAGGGATGTGAGACAACCGTAAAATAGACCACGATCGAGGCAAAAAAGGATAGTAGAAGATCCACAGGGAGCTTTTGTAAAAAAGGGAAAAAGGAATATCCTTTTCAGAGGAAAAGATTTTTTTTGGAGGGGTAGGGAGGTGCAGATGGCATCATTTCCTGAAACACCATTGGCGAAGTCATGAAAGGAAATTTGGCAGGCGAACATGAAGTGGTTTCACGAACCTATGCCAATGATAACATCACCAGACAAATGATCTAGGGCATTCTACCACGCTTTTCACAAAGACCATGGACATAACATTGAATGTTGCAGAGACTTGAAAAGGTAAATAGAGGAGAATTTGTGAAATCAGTTAAGCCAATACAAAATGGAGAATGGAGGACATCATTACAACGGAGACAACAAAGTGGGGAATGCCTTGGTAAAACATTAAGGCACGGTGAATATGTAAAATAAGAATCCAAAATTGCAGCGGCGTTAGGTTATGAAGATGATTTGGTGAACAATGGTGTTGAGAAAGTAATTCTCTCGATCCATGGATCAATAGAAGCTTTGTCTAACAACGCCTAGAAAGCTAAGGCTAGATACTTCCCACCACAAGAACTGACTAATAAAAGACTTTGCTGCGATGAAATGATAACATTTAGCGAAAAAGAAGCGGTTCCCAACGCTTTGCCTCATAATGACCCAATGGTTATTATTGCTAAAATTGAAAATGCCACAATTTACAGGGTATGCAATGATGACATAAGTGCAATCAAAATTATACTCGTTAATTGCTTTGACAAACATGGATTCAAGCGAACTGGTTTGAAGAAGTCAACTTCCTCTCTCCTAGGATTTACCAGACGAGCAGAGACACTTTTGGGTAACATACAACTGCTAGTTACCATGGGTGAGAATGACAAAAATTGCACCATCATGTTCGAATTTGTTGTCATCAACGCACGAAATCCATTCAACACTATCATTGGTAGTCCATGGATAAACACAATGAAAGAAATATGACCCCTATATCACTTAGTGGTGAAATTTCCAACTCTGACGGGAATCACAATGAAACGAGGAAATCATCAAACAACTAGGCAGTGAATGGTTATCGCAAATAAGAGCAGGAAAAAATGCTGAACAAATAAAATTGGTCGGCACTATCTCGGAGAACGGCCTACCCAAGCAAACGGAACCTGAAGTTGATCTCAAAGAAGAGACTTGAATTTTCATTCTGGACGATGTAGACACTTCCAAATGTGTCAAGATAGGAAAATACCTGCCAAGCAAAGTGAAAGAGAAAAGTGATGGAAATTCTGCAAAGTCACATAGATACATTTGCATAGACTATGCAGAACATGGAAGGAGTTATTCCAGACATAGCTACCCACTCTAAATATCAACATTTGATCATGCTAGTTAACCAAAAGTAAAGAAAGTCCGTTAGCGATTGACAGAAGCGATAGAAGAGGTTGTTAGAGTATTTCTTCATACAGGTATTCCAAAGAAATTAGCTTATCTAAAGTGGTTGGAAAACCTAGTGATGGTAAGAAAGATAGATGCAGGGTGGAGAATGTGCATAGACTTCACTGACCTAAACAAAGCATGTCCAAAAGACTACTACACATCACCTAAAATTGACCATTTGGTGGAAACATTATCAGGATACGAAGTACTAGCATTCTTGGATGCGTATAATGGATACCAAAGATACTGATGAATCCAAGGGATACAGAAAACATAGCTTTCATAACAAGCTTTGGAGTCTTTTGCTACGTGAATATGCCATTCAGCCTAGAGAGTGCTGGAGCGACATATCAAAGAATAGTCGAAACAATATTTTGCAATCAAATAGGACAAGAAGCATATATTGATGACATGGTGATCAAAAGCAAAAAGGTGTGCCAGTTCACACAAGACTTGAAAGAAACCCTGGATACATTGAGCACAATTGGCATGAAGCTGAATCCCAAGAAATGCATAATTTGAGTGGGAGCAGGAAATTTTTTGGGGTTCAAAGTCTCCTCAAAAGGAATTGTGGCTAACTCGAAAAAGATACAAGGAATAGTCAATCTCCCTCAAAAGTGAACAGTCAAAAGAGGTGCAGGTGTTGATGGGATCCCAAGCATTACTTAGCAAGTTTGTCTCAAAAACTGCAGAAAACTATTTTCCATTGTTTGGCGTCCTTAAAAGGGCCAAGAAGTTCAGCTGGAATAAGGAATCCAGAAAGCGTATGAATTGTTGAAAGAAAAGCTCCAAGCGTTACCAACACTGACTTCATCAATGCTAGGTGAGACTCTATACCTATATCTGGAGATTTTAAGCAAGGCACTGAGTTCGGTCTTAGTGTGTCAAGAAGGGAAAAATTAAGTACCGGTATATTAAATCAGTAGGATAATACAAAGTGCAGAAATGGCATACTTGCCAATCGAAAGATTAACACTATCATTAGTCTACTCACCAAGGAGACTATGAAGCTATTTTCAAAGCCATAATATAATCGTATGTACTAACTACCCAATCACAAATGTCTGGAGCAAGCCAGGATTATCTGGCAGAATGACCACATAGGCCCTTGATTGGGATAGTACGAGATCCAGTTTCACCTACGTACTGCAATCAAGGTGCAAACCTTAGCATATTTCATCGCAGAAATGATGTACGCAGAAGAAAACGAGGCAAATACACCATAAAATCTCACAATTGATAAAAGAAAATAAAAATGGGCAAACATCACCTGGAAATTATTCATTGATGAGGTGCCTAGCAAAGAAGACTGCAGTGCAAGATCGCTACTGGTAAATCCAGATGAGGCAGAACATAGATACTCACTTCATTTTGATTTCCCACTCACAAATAACGAAGCTGAATACAAAGCACTGATAAGTGGGTTGGACCTTACAATCAGGATGAAGGTTAAAAGCATTAAGTGCTTTAGCGATTCACATATAGTGATCTAGTAAGTGTGTGGAGATTACGAGGTGCGAGAGGAGTAGTTAATAAAGTATTGAAAGTGAGTTCTCCAACTTATGGGTCAACTTGAATACTTTGACATTCAACACGTACCAAGGAGTGAAAATACCAAGACAGAAGCCTTAAGCAATTTGGCTACGACTGGCTTTAATACGTTCATGGGATAGAACGATG
>JAULKJ010297706.1:0-11793 GCA_032355405.1 Rubia balearica | reverse complement strand
CGCCCCACCCCCGCCCTGCCCAATCCCGGCCCTCCTCAAATGTCCTTCTAATTCCGTCACTGTACGACAACTTCTTTAAAAATCGATAACCATGATTTGGACAGCGGATCTGAAGTAATGTAAGTGTTTAAGCTGTAATTAAGTAACCTGTTTTCTGGCCCTGGCTTTGGCGGCGGATTCTCTGTTCTTGATGAGCCGGAGCTTTTTCCGGCCATGATCATGGCCGCTTTTGTCGTCATCATCAACCTCGTGAACCCTCTTTCTAGGCAGAATCGAAGCTTTTGGAATCCATGAAAATTCCTGTTCTTCCTCGTGAGGGCCCATTGAGCTCAATCTGAGCATAGTGGCCGTGTCAACCTCGTCCAGACAAGAATGCCGGCCGCCGTAGCGGCGGCGCTGGTGGTTGCTCTGCAAGAATTCTTGAAGAAACGTGGCCCTGTTACCACCGTGAGAGGCGGCGACGGCGGCGGAGGTGGTGGAGGTGGGAGAGAGGCAGATGGCCCTCCAGGCTTCATCCATGGAGAGCGCAGTAATGGCGCCGCTGCCGGCGGCGGCGGAGGGCGGCGGAAGTAGGCTGTGGCCGCCGTATTTGGTGGCTTTTTCCATTTCATGTGCTCCCTTAAATGGATGTCATGGACTGTTTGTCTGGTTCTATTTTGTGTACATTTATAGGGCTAACATTTTCGTTCTATTTTTAGGACAGGAATTATATCTTGGGTGAAATGCCAATTTTGAATATTGGCACATTATTATTTATTATTTTTATATTCAGATATTTATTATACAAATTAAATTATATGAAAAAAGTTGCATAGAAAGATTGAAATGATGATTGAGTGAATATGAATGATTTATTTTTGGGAAAAGTGTAAAAATAACCCTATATAAGACTGAGAAAATGTAGGAAACTAGGAATGACCTTGTAAAATCCAAAAGTGCAGAAGTAACCCTATCTTTTTGTCAAAATGGGCAGTTTTACCCAATTTACACTATTCAGACATTGACCGATGTAATTCCAACGTTGACCATTCATGAAAACACAAAAATACCCCTAAACTTACAACTAAATATCTAATGACCATTATACCCCCATAATCTTCTTCTGCTGTCGTCGCCCAAACCCATCTAATTTCTCCAATCGAAACCCAAACTTATTTCTCCAATAGCGAATCCAGAAAACAACATTCATATCTCAGTCACAGTGCATCAAGGAAGCATTAAATCGATCAATTTCAAGCGCCCTTACCATTTTTTGGGTGCTCTGTTTCCTGCCTAAAACTGTGACTCGGCCTTGCTCTACTTCTCTCGGCCAGATATCTTCACGGCAGAACAACAAAAATCAGCTCCGTTTCTCCCCGCCGCCCACCAACTCCGCCTAAACCCTAGAATTCCTAAAAATAGCTCCGCCGCTCTCCGCAACCACCGAGAAACCCTACCCCCGCCACTCCCTTGCCCACTACCAGAAACCCTACCTCGGTCGAAGAAAAGAATTATGCTAAAAAAAAAAAGATGCCAAATTCGATCAGCCCCATGCCGATCTTCTTCTGCTCACTGAGCTCGTACGCCATCTCCAAATCTGGGTCGATACGGGATAAAGAGGTTCGAACATAAAGTGGATAAATAACGGCAAGAACCGGGAAGAGGATAAGCGGATAAACAACAGCGACTCCTCCACTAACCCGCCGCCACTCTAGAAACCCTTCTCTACCAGCGCCCATGTCGCCTGAATCCCAAAAACCCTAGCCCCTTTACCAGCGCCCTCCGCTGCCCGAAACCCAAAAACCCCAGGCCCTTCACTAGGGCCAGTGTCGCCCTCCTCCACCAACGCCTCCCGCCGCCCAAAATACCTCCGCCAACGAATAGAGTGAATGATGGAGTTGGACAAAAGTGATTGAATAGTTTCACCACCGCTAAGAGTTCACCTCCATCAGTCTTCACAGGAGCCAGAAAAATTGAAAAAATAAATAAATGGGGTTGATCTGCACTTTCGAAATGGAAAAGCGAAATGGAAAAAAAGATTTTTTTGTTTTGTTAAAAAACATGAGGGCATTATTGTAGTTTACTATATTTTGATTTTTTTAATATAAGGGTAAAATGGTCATTTTGATACTTTCAGGCCAATTTGACCATTGACATTCCAGTCAACAATTTCAAGGGTTAAATTTGCATTTTCAAATTTTACAAGATTATATCTGTACTTTCGAATAAAATATAAGGTTAAAAATGCACTTTTCTCTTTATTTTTTATAAGAAAAAGAGTGATTGTTCTATTTCAAATCATACTAATTAAAATGAAAAAAGGTGGCAATATTGAGATTGTAATACAAAGTTATCGAGTGATGTTTATTAATGTGCATGTTATTACATTAGTGAAAGGGTTCGGAGGAAATCGAGTCAAAAGATTATTATTTCTTTTGAAAAAAATAAATATTTCATTTCAAGTTACTGGTAATGTCCAGTATCGTCTGAAAGTAAGAGTTCTGGGGGCGTATTCCATACATGCATTTGAGAATCGCTCGATTTCGCGAAACTAGCTAGCGAATGAGTTAGAATATTTCTATCCCTAGAAAATTATCCATATCCAAGTTTCAGATCTATGACAGTCTTGTGTTGGTCGTAGATCCGAAACTTGAATTTAGGTAATTTGAAAGAGTGGAGGAAATTTGAGTTGAGAATTTTAAAAAAAGTGCATTAGATGAATTAAATTAAAAGGAATTTTATCAAAGAAATATGCAGCATCTGTTCCAAACTAATCTGCACACTTATTATTTATCAGTCAACAATGTCAAAACTTTGACTACATAATAGTATCTAGATACTATGTAAACAATAATATTATCGTATGCGACATTGTCGGATTCGTCGTAATGAGTAGTTTCTAAATATCGACTTTTTATTTACCGTTATTTTACGTAATTAAACATATTAACGGTCAAATATTTTATTGAAAACGCAAAAAATATTCCACTCCCTCTATCCCTCTGTTTCTGACTTACCACAAAAAATTATTATTTTTTCAAAGTCATTAAATTAGTATAAAAATGGCCTGTGAACAAAAAATTTATTTCCATCTTCTTTCTTTTACATTCAATTGTTTCCTAAAAATAAAGGTTAGACAACAATATGGGGACACTAAATGAGGAAAGTATGACATAAATATGAGGGACGGAAGGAGTATGCAATCTAGTCTGAAACGTATAAGCATATAAATATATTTATTCTTAAATTTTGCTAAATTAAGTAAGGCTGACACTTTAACAAACCAGGTAGTGGGCATAAGAAATGAAAGATTCCACCTGAATCAATCATAGTGAAACACTATGTAAAGCATATAAAAACAATAGCAAATGGGGTAGAATTTTGTGCCATGAATATTTTATAAACAGCCTAAATCTGTGAATTATCACGAGTGCAAAGAGTGTGGAATCATGTGGTCCCACAAACGAGATGTCCACTTCACCAACTACTGTGGCTTAATTCCATTATAGTGTAATGGGAAGGATAATAAATCCCCTTGTATTTTGTGTGTTTTCACCCCCATTTCCCTCTTTTCTTTTCTTGTACTCCCTCCGTCCCAGAAATATTGGTCCATATACAATGAGGAATGAGACTCTTACGGTGCAATCATTCGATCGTAAATGCAGTGCCAAAATGTGGCTCCTGTGGTACTACTTGGAGAGGGATCTAGAAATTTTAATTTGATGGGTCATCGGACCATCTGTGTGGGTGGAGGATGAGACTGATTAGACTACAATGGAGATAGCGTTAAGATTGTGGAGAATACGGTAAAGTGAGATGAGAATTGCACATGTTGCATTTCTATGGCTTTGCCTCACATTCTACGACGTCGATTGGAAGCTTTCGAACCCCTAAGCAGATGATCCGATGTTACCCGAAGAGCGAATGACATTGAAGCTTTCGTTCGCCATTTCATTGGCTGTTCTTCGTCAAACAGAGAGCTAAAAAATACACTTGATGCAACAAAATTTATAGAACATAATAAAAGCATACAAATATCAAAACCAGCAGTATTAACGTAAGGTCAATGAAGTCATACATATACCTCAATATCTAGACACTACACAAATCAAACACAGCCAAACTACTTATCTTTTTATGCCTGTTTTTCTTGTCCAACGAAAATCTTCCTCCCCATCAGAAAAACCAATCATCAACAGTAAAAATTCACCTCGGGAAGCAGTAGTAGAGGTAGAAAGTCACCTGATCCCACCGACATACTAGTATACAAAAAAGTTGTAATCAAATAAAATTTCATCCGGAGCAACTCCTTCAGTTTCATTCAGATTAGCTACTTGTATCATTCTCCGCACCAAAACTGCAAAATTTGGGATCAATCGAAGGCCACAATAAATAAACTTTCCGACCCTTTGGAAGACTTGTGTACCACCCTCACCATTCAAGTTGCCTGCTTTTTTTACCCTAAATGGGTGAAGAAAAAGTTTCACCGGCTTAGAGCATAGGGTAGGGTTTAGCTTGAGTTTGCATGAAGCTCCTCCGGGGAAGCATCACCATTGGCCATTGTTGACGAGCCAGCAGCTGAAGAATCATTAGGTGAAGAAGAATCATCAGGTGAAGGTCTACTTCTTGCGGATTCCAGTCCAGAATCCAATGCTCCATCTCCGTTTCCATTGCTAGTCCCTTCATCCAGTGACATCTTATTGATGGAATTTGAGAGAGCTTCAGGTGACGTCCCCGAGACTTGGGGCCCGGATTTGGGAGAAACATGACTACTACCAGTGTGTATCCACTTCCTCCAATCATTTCGTCGCCTTACTTTGTCACCCCCCTCCTGCATAGCCGGAAAAGACAAGAAATTAGATAACACGGAGAGGGATGTTCCCATACATCCAGGGTTGTGGTCTCACTTTAAAACAATATTAAAGTAGATGTCCTGCCTTAAGGAAATATGTTTTGTCGGTATACTAATAATAAAAAACTTATTTAAAAAATTGAGGTAGAGAATGTGAGATTTTTCAACTAACTACCTTGATTTCAACCACCATTGAGCCTCTTAAAGACTCCAAGATATAATGAATGTCAGTTTGGAGCCGTTGCACCTGAAAAAGTAGAGCATAAAAACAACCCCCATCTATGCATATGTTCTCTAGTAATAGAATCAACTAAAAGATGGAAGAAAATATCATTGAATATAAAAAAAATTCCACAAAATATGCTAAAGTATGTGAACATTGATAGGATCTAAAGATGCATACTCAATGGCAAACAATCAATTGATCAATCAATGAAACAAATGATGCAACCAAACGTAAGTAAATCACTCCAAAACAATCTCCAAACCAGCTGTTAATCTGTTTGTCCCTTTTGATGGGATAAGCATAAAAAATATTATATTGGGAAAGCAAAAGGCACTCGAGTACAATAAGTAAACATTTACAAAACTTCATGTCCCGATTCTTGGTTGGACTTACAGTACAATCAAAGTGAACCTTTCATGTCATCAACTTATTTTATCTTAACTTCAAATTGAATTAGAATATAACAAGTTTGATCAACAATGTCTTGGTTGGCCTTGCAGTACAATCAAAGTTAAAGTCCAACCAAAGTTAACCTTTTGAGTCATAAACTTAATTTATCTTAGCTTCCAACTGAATTAGAATAAAAAAAATTGATTCAATAAAAAATCTAAATAGATCCATGAATGTATAGGAAAGACAATATGTACAAATATTATTGACAAACTAGCCACCGGAGACAAAATTCCAACAAATGGATTGATTTCATGACCACAAGGTGACAATCCAGAGCCAAAATAGCAGTTCTCTCTTGCCATTTCAGTCATCAGCTTGTAACAAAGAAGCCTCAAGGCAGATTATACAATGAAAAAAATTCAAATTCCAAAGAATCTGTTACAGATTCAACAGCCCTAGAATATGATAATGAATCCTACGGTTCATGCAATTCTCTAACAAAAAGTGTTATTTTTCCTCTCATAAAAAGATAATAAATGCAAAGTAACAATTGTCATTTAGTTATAAAACCACCTTCGCAAACATCTTAGATTACACACTGCAGTAAAACATGACACTCATCAATGATTAAATTGTGCAAGAATATCACTTTAAGTACCAATGACCCACTCTCTGTCAGAAACTTTACACATTTGTGATCAAATACAAAGGGTAAATCTTGTAATGCAAATTTTAATGCAACATCAACAAATAAAACATCCTTCAGCAATACAATCAAGTAGATTTCAACTAGCATCGGAGATGAACCAGTTGCAGCTGAAACATGTGCATAAAAAGGAAACTGACTCTTAAATTGACCAAGAATGTCACTTTAAGTATCATTGACCTGCTCATTAGGATAAATTTTGTACATTTGTGTGCAAATATAGGCACATCTTACAATTCAATCAAGTATTACAATCACCAATACAATCAAGTAAATTTCATCTAGCATAAGAGATGAACCAGTAGCCCCTAAACAAATTGTGTATACAAATGAAGTTTTTTAATATTATTTTGAACATGAATAGAAGCATCTAGTAGCATATGAGTAATCGCATCCAAAACAAACTGTGGATGAAAAGAATAACCTTTATTCCAAACATGAAGAGAAGCATCTAATAGCATATAAATACTAGCAGATGGGAACTTACTCGTGGAAAATCAGCAATGAGATCCAATGAAACCCAGCCTTCATCATCCATGTTGGATCTTAGATAGTTATCTTTCACCAAGTTAGAATCACTGAAACAGATATGCAAATGTGAGGATCTCCTAATCTGCTTAAGTTACTAAAAAACAAAGTAAGACATATGCCAGTATGCCACCTCATCTCCTCCTTTTTAAATCCTTTTCAAACAAATAATCTGATACAAGTAGTAAAAGTAACACTGATAATCAATATATTGATGCAAGTACCTGAAATAATAATCTATTTGCTTAACTATCAATGCTGATCGAGGAGGATCCACGACAGGGGGGAAAAACATTGGCGGTGGAGGTGGTGGAGCCATGTATGGTGGAAGTGTTGGAACATAAAGAAATGAAGGAGGTGGCGGCATGTCTACAAAGATAGAAAAGAGGTCAGAAGCACATACAACTATACAAGTCAAGTAATTTAAACCAAATAACAAAATACGGAATACAATTAAAAATAGACTAACCATAACCCATTGGTGGCACAAAAGGCCGCAGCGGAGGTGGTGGAATAAACTGGGCAGAACCCGGAGCTGGTGGAGGCGGCGGCATGTAACTTACAGGAGGAGGAGGGGGGCCAAATTGAGGAGGGCCATGAGGTAAATGGCCATCTCTTCTATCATGATCCCGCCTCCCGACATGATATTGACCGTCTCCACGTGGCCTGCCACCAAAGTTATTCCTCCTAGAATTCCTCGAGGAATGAGAATGGGTGGAATGATCATTTCCAGCTGGGGGCCCAACAACTCCACCCACTTGCCTAGTTCCTCTCATCGAAGAATTCAAAACAGGATGAGGCACAAAGTTGCCATAATTTACAAAGGAGGCCTCATTGGAAGGGAATGGCAGCGGAGGCGGCATTGGAGGAGGGGTCGGCGGCGAAGGCATTGGCCTGCTAAAGCCACCCTGAGCAGCACCACGGTTCCTCATTGATCTTTGCCGAGAAAGTCCATGGTTTGCATTAGCATTATTGTTAGTATTAGCTGGTTTTTGAGGCGTTTGAGCAATTAAAGGTCCCTATGAATTACATAAAGCAAACACATTTACATACAAATTCAACAAAAAACATTTCAAATAGAATTAAACACTCTCATAATAAAGATTATACCTGAGAAATCGGGGCTGATCCATCTAATACAGGTTTAGTAGAGGACGAAGAATCAGCAGGTAATGATTTCCCAGTGAGCCGAGTCGACTCGGAGAGAGCCGGCCAGGATATGGCCCCACCCATAACAGAAGTCCCCTCAACGACGCCGTTCAAGGGTTTCCGCCAAACAGGCTTCTTCGACCCAGCCGCATTGTCATTGCTCTCAGCTTCCGGCGCCGAGCTCTCCACATTCGCATTATTCTCCGGCAGAACGGAATCAACGGCGGGAATCGGCGGCGATGCCTTGGGAGAACGAGGCGAAGCGGTCGCACCGGAGCTGGATTCGAGCTCCACGCCGCGCACTACCTGCGCCCAGGGGGATTGGAGCCGCTGCCGGCTGCTAGGGCTGCTCGCGCCACCATCGCCGCCGGAAGAAGGAGAACTTGTCGGTGAATGATTGCTCACGGAGGAATTGGCCGCCATGGCCATTCCGAAATCAAGTAAAACGCACCGCAATCAGACAAACAAAAAAACCAGGCAACAAAAAAATCCTTTCTTAAATTCACGAAAATTAAAATAAAAACTTCCTCGGAAATTACTGATTAATTAGTTCGAAGGATTGAGGGATGAGCGACAGTGTGATGCAGCCGCGGTAGTGTGTGAGTGCGTGTGTTTATTTTATGTTTTTTGAGGAAGATTTTAGGGTTTTCTGTGTGTGATCAAGGAGAGAGTTTGGTATAATGGTGTGTGAAAATACAAAAATAATCTTTTTCACTCCGTATCTTTTCACTTGTGCGGTGGCGACGTGAAATGCTCGAGAACCGACCGCGAAATTACCAAAATAGAACGCTCAGAATTACCATATTTACCCTTTTGGTTAAATCATCCTAAGTTCCTAACCCTAATGCTGCCCTTTTATCTTCTTCTTTATTGCACCATTTATTATGAAGTAACAATTTTGCATCAATTTTTTTGAGATAAAATTATTAGCTCTCATTCATTGAAAACAAAGTTTGGGATGTGCTCCCGTTTAGAGATGGACCCTACAGTGTTTTTAATATGTTTAGCTAAAGTATGTGGTACAGTGTTTTTCTGTCTTGTAACTCATAATGGTTCTGGGTACCTATGACTTGCTAGGTTAATTATGTAATCAGTGATGAGTCCGAAGTTGGATAGGTTCGTTGTGGTTCTTGATAGCTTTTATTGCTGCATGAGCATCACCTTGAATGCATCTGATATAGATACCCTTTCGTAAGGCTATAAGCATGCATGACCACTCTTAGAACCATAACTTCTTTGTGTTTCACTTCGTGCACGAGTGGAATGTGTTGCGATTCTCCATGCATCCAAGCTCCACTTGAAGAACATATGTACCATCAAACACATGTTCGATTTGAAGATATAACTGCATCGAATTGAAGGGGTATTTTCATATGTTGCCGTGGAGTGCTATGAATTATATGCTCTTGATTTAGCATCGCTCCACTCAACATTATTTCCAAATCAGGTAGCAACTTTGTAGCATAGATGACACAGTGTTGAGGTTGAAAGTCATGACTCTCTCTAAGAAGAAACTTGTTTATGTGGTACCATAGTTGTGAAAACAATATCGCAACAATTGCCCTATCATGTTGCTCCAGTTCCAATATCAAGTCTTGGACCCATAAGTTTGAGCTTTGTTGTTGAAAATGGAAAATCTTTCCGTGCATATCTGCCGCAAACCATACTTGGTGTGCTACGGGGTAGTGGAAGAACATGTGTTCAATGGGGATATCATCCATAAAGCAGCTTAAGCAGTAAGGTTCATCTGCCATGTGCCTTTGAAGCAGATTTATCTTTGATGGCAAATTATTCTTGCATAGTCTCCACAAGAAGTGTTTTACTTTTGGCTATGCCGTATTCTTCCAGTGTGTAGAGGGACTCAAACTGCTCGACGCCACGTTGCCTGCAATAGGAAGAGTTGACGAGTTGATTTCTAAATTGTGACCAAATTTGACTGTGTATTACCATAAACTATAAGGTGTCAGATCCATTGGTCCCAGGTTCCCTATCAATTTGCATATATTGTCACTATTATATTTTGGTGATTTTTATATAATTTATAGGTATTAAGTTTCATAAAAGATATTTTAGTAAATTTGTTATTCAAATGCATCTTTTAAAAAAATTGTACGTATACATGAAATTCTCAATTTTCTGTATTTGATTTCAGTTTAATTAATTTTGGATCGATATAAATTGAGTTTGAAATATAATGACCAAAATAATAGACATTATTATGTTATTTTGTGTATATTATATGTCCTTGTTTAGCTGAATAGAATATTTGAGTAGTTATTTAATTGGTATCTCATAATGAAACTATAACCTATATAATAATTTATGAAAATTCCTAATTGAAGTTAGGTTTCACAAAATGGCTTTTTATTATAAAGCTTCAATAGTTTTCATGTATGTGGCGTTTTCGACACACACAAAATATTGAATAAAATGTATCGCATTAATGATATTATTATGAGATCATCTTATAGCTTTCTTAAAACACAGCAAAAAATTGGAGTATCTTTCATTCTTTTAGTTTGATTTGATTTCCTATTTTCTCATGTATTTTTAGTGCAAATGTCTTTAGAAATAAAGTCCGTCTCTTGAAAAATGATATTTTCATAAGTTATGGAAAGATCAACGTTTTCGGGTTGCATGAGTTGAGTCATAAACTTTATATCTATTATACGTTGCATAATAAATTTTTAATATTGCAACTAAAACCTTTTACCTTTTATTATTCTAATTAAACTCCTTCTTTCCATAAGTCTATAGAAGACGGTTTTTCCCAAGAATTTGCCTTAGAACTATAAATTTAAACTTAAAACCCAACATCTAACACACACAAAACGTAGTAGTCTCCCACTAGTAAAACCTATCAATCCTTAGCAAGTTTTCAAAATGAAGTTCACATACCATATTGGCAGTTTGCTACTCAATAAGTGCCTCTAAGCATTTTGTCTTCATTGAGTTACATCAACTCTATGGACGGGTGAGACTGTTGTTGGATTTCTCCATTTATTGGTGAGAGCAATAGCGGAACTAAACCCGATTCAGTGAACTAAGAGAGTAACACTCTTTATGTCTTTGTCCAACCCGTCTAATTAAAATTGAAAAGAGTTCCGCCCAGGCTGAAAATTTGTCCGTCCAAAAGATGTCAGTGTAGTTCAGTTTCCCTTCAAATTTTATCCCAATTCCATCACTGGGTGAGAGACGCCTATTTAAGTAGTTTCGAGTGCATGCTCGTTTTTACTTTGAAGCTAAGTTTTATTTTGTACCAACTAACTGTTAGAATTTTGTTTTGCTCCTAAGAAAACTACGATGCTGCATGGTTGGCCCAGTTTCTACACTATAGCCCGACAACTGAACAGCTGTTAGGTGATCTAGTTAAACACAACATAAATTCCTAAAGTTCTACACAAAAGCCCAAACGTTCATATCAACTTTTTATTTATTTAAGTTGATGTTGTCAAATTGCAGTCGAAAATGGAGGTTAAGGCTCTGTTTGACATAACTTATAAATTAGTTTGCTTTATAATCAAAATACATTTTAGTGTTTGGTAAAAAAACTAAAAAATAGATTATTTTAAAAGCAAAAGTTATTTTGGAGAAAAAACAATATATGGGCAAATTTTGATTGCTTATAAGAACAACTATACCAAACATATCCTAAAATAGATTGGATAAATTTCAGACCGAAAAAGAAATTAGTCAAAATGTAAATGCAAAAATGAAAAATAGGAACTTTGATTGAGATGGAGAGAGTATCATTTAGTAAAGGTTTTTGTTTGTCGGGACGCAAATAATTTAGAGAAAAGTGTTTTTATAGCCCTATCTACTTAACATAAGTGCCAATATAACTCTCAGATAATTTTTAGTGCAAAAATAACCCTAACTAGTTAATTAAGTGTCAATATAACCCTATATCAGTGGTCCGGCGGCGGTCCGGCGGAAATGGGGTCTGAGGGTTATATTGGC
>JAULKJ010297695.1:0-11794 GCA_032355405.1 Rubia balearica | reverse complement strand
GCCCAAACCCGAACCGATCGGATATTTTTCAATCCTACCGAATGACACCCAAACCCGAACGCACCCGATCAAGACCCGATACCCAAAGACAAAATAATTTTCCGAATTATACCGAACCGATTGAGTCTCACTCGTACCCGACCAAAGAGACCCGTTTGCCAGGTCTAGAGATGAAGAATGGTATGTTCCAATTCAGAACCCGATTAAGAACTAAGACATTGGAAGAACCCACTCACTCCTATAAGATGGAAAAAGAAGTCCAAGCCATTGCATTGATGAAAGAGTTTATGAAGGGAAGGACTCACCAAGTGAAGTTCTGTGGAATTTGTAGCTTGGATCACCAAGTGAAAGCCTTAGACTACAACGGAGGAAATAGGCAGTTTGATAGAGGGAAACAACAAGGGTTTCGTAGGAACCAAGGAGGAGACCCCCGCCAAGACCCCTACTCCAACTCCTTCAACCCTTGGTACTGCGATCACCCAAACTTTCATTGGCGCGATGACTAACATTATGAAGGGAATGAATTTAGGGGTGAACAACGTTACAACCAAGGGGATGCTCCACCACAACCTGACCTAAGAGGTCAAGGACATTTCAACAACAACTGGCCCATCTACAAGCCGGATCGAGAAGAGATTTTAGAAGCCATCACTTAAATGACAAAGAAGAATGACATTTTTACAGAGCTTACAAGGCGAGACATTGAGGAGTTAGGCACGAGGGCATTCTCGGGCATCAAGAATCTTGAGGTTCAAGTGGAGAAATTGGCCACCTCGATTAGCTGACTCGAAGCAAGGGATTTCGGAAGGTTACCTTCCCAACTCAAAGTTAATCCAAGGAATGTGAGTGCTTTGAAGTTGATGAGTGGAAAGGAAGTGAGAGAAGCTGAGAAAGAAACATTGCAAGAAGATGACAAGATAATGGAGAAAAGTAAGTATGCACTTGAAGAAAAAGATATACTCGTTGAGGAGGAGCTCGCTCAAAAGCCCACTACCACAAAGGTTAAATAAGTCAACCCTCCGCCGCCATTCCGGAGTGCTTTGAGGGGAAAGGCAAAAGTGGCATCCAACGAGGAGCAAATTCGACAAGTCAAGAGGTGTGAGGTTGGTATCTCACTTTTAGATGTAGTTTAACAACCCATCATATGATAAGTTATTAAAAATTTCATCTACTAATAAGAGGCCTTAGCATATAAAAAAAGTAGGAAAAATGAAAATATGGGGAATTTCCACATTAGCTCATAGAAATCCTCCTAAGAAATGTGATGATCCCGGTATGTTTTCTATTCCTATCTATTTAGGTGGTAAGCTAGTTAAGGATGCTATGATTGATCTTGGAATTTTTATAAATGTTATCCCCTTTAGCTTGTACGGAACTCTTGATTTGGGAGAGTTTAGGGAGACTAGGGTAGTTTTCCAGTTAGCCGATCATTCCCAAACTAGTCCTAGAGGGTTAGTTAGGGATGTGATGGTTGGAGTTGGCAAGCTTGTTTTCCAGTTTGTCCTCGATAGGTTGCACGATAGAGGCACACCGCCAGTTTTATTAGGGAGATCATTTTTGAAGACATCGAGGACCAAAATAGATTTCTACATAGGAACCTTTACCCTAGAGGATAACATGGATACAATCGATTTTGAAATCTATAAGTCTAATCATGCTCAATCTTCCTCTCTTGAATGCAAGGGTATGAGCCTTTATGATAAGTAAGGTCAATTTGATGAATCTTGCATGAGTAGTGATTGTGATGAGTTGCTACCTAACATTGAGACCATACATGTTCTTACCTTCTTGAATGATAATGTTATTATTGATATGCATGATTTTAGTGTTCTTTGTGCTATTAAGGATTCTTGTTTTCCAAATGTGATCGCTAACATGTAGCGGGGAAGGAAGCTTGTTAATGAGTTTAGGCCTCCTAAATCTCTTCCTATGCCGAAAGTCAACGAGAAGGTGTCAAAAATTGTGAAGGATGAACTTGTATGGTATGCGGATCCAAAGGCAAGAGGTAAGACTCGTTATATGTGGAGACCCGTGTATAGGGACGTGGTCGTGGGTGGAGTCACAGATGGTGATTCTAGGGACTCATCGGTATATTTGTTTTAGGCTTTGAAAATGCATGAAAAAAAGCTGTGAGGATGAAAATAAAGAAACGATGCATTTTATGAGTGTGTCATTTGTTATCGTGATTTTTGGAGTGTATTTATTAATTTGATGGTCTTTTAGGGAATTTTAGTTATTAATATATTGAGTTGGGACCGGATTATGCTTAGTTTTGTTCTTTAGGTTGTAGGGATATGTTTTTGACAAAAATGAAGGAAGAAGCCCTAACACGGACCATGCTAAGCCTCGTGTCGTGTGTCTGGCACAAGGCACTCAAATGGCACGACCGCTACCACATGAATGCCACCCGTGCCGCCTAGAACTACCCAATCAATGAGCACGAGACTTTTATAAAAGCCTCGTTTTTCCTCCAACAGAACCCAAAGATCCCTTCGCGACTTATGTATGCCCGAACAAAAATATCCCTGTATCTCCCTCAATTCTTGTCCAAATTCAACAAAACTTGTCCCAAAAACATTCTACACAAATTCCGCCCAAATCCCACTCAAAATCCACTCCAAAAACAGCCAAAAATTGCTCGAATATGAGAAATATAGTTCAGACCTTTCGAGTTCTTTCTCCCATAACTAAAAAATTCTTCCAATTTGAGTGTTGGGGATCACTGGGTTTTTCTCTATGAGGGGTTCCGCACACTCCACAGGTCTCAAATCACCAAAATCCGCCTCTGATCTCCGATGAGGTAGATGGCCGAATTCCTCTCTTTTAGGATTTGGAATTTTTTTTGATTTCATATTCGCATGCTAGAATAGTGGTCTTGGGATTGTAGTTTTTAATTGTGGGGTTGATTTATTTTAGGACCAAGTTGGTTGACCGTTTAGGATAGTTAAACTGTGATTAGATTGTAGGACTGTGTTATATTTCCATTGTTGCTTGTTGAGATGCTTAGACAAAGAGCAAACCCGACTGTTCCCTTTATGGAACTGCAGACGCTCAATTCCGAGCACCAGGAGGGATGGGATTGTCTTGTGGGACCCCCCATCATGGAGACTAGGTTTGTAGACAAGGGGGTTCTTAAGGAACTCAAGTTCTACAAACTAGTTAAGGTTCCATTAAAGAGGATTGGTATGGAGGGCTGTGTGGAGATGTCTGCCCCCATATATACTAGGTATACTTTGGAGTTCCTTGCCACTGTTAGGCAAGTGATAAATAGGCAAGGCCACAAGGTGGCGAGTTTTCACTTGGGGGATGAGCCTAGCTTTATGACCTACCGGGAGATCACCACATGCTTCAGGTGGAAGAACAAGGACAATGTTCCTAACAACGCCTTGGATAGTTCATGATTTGTGGTGGGATCATTTTGGTTAACATCACCCGATAGCCACAGGAGAAGACGAGCAAGAACATTGACATAGTGCATCCAATGTTGAGGTATGTAGCGAGGCTACTAGCAACAGTTGTACTTGGCTATAGAGAGGCCACCACATCGACCCAGGAAGACTTCCAGTTGTTGTGGTCAATCTACATGGGGCGTTCCTGACTGTTGGGATCTTCATCACGTAGTCTTGTAGATTGTTCACGGGGGATGTGGTAAGATAGTTGTTGGGGGTATGAAATCGCTCCTAATTGCTCATTTTAACCTCCGGATGGACGATGACATGCGGGTAAACCCTAGTATTTCATACATTTTCACTTAAGGTGCCTTGATGGAGGTGGCGATGATTCAGATAGAGGGTAGACAGATCTACTGGCGCTACAAGGGCACCAACTTCATGAGGCTTCCCTAGATTTCAAGGAATAGGCTCAGACCATCGTTCACTCTTCAGAGCCTTGTCATAGAGCCTGACCAGGGTATGGAAGTAGCCAGAAGCGCTGACATATGGAGCAACCCGAGGAGCAAGAAGAAGAGGATGACAATGAGAGAGTACTCATGAAGGAGGATTCGGTGCACCCATAGACATAGGCAATAATTTTTGAACATCATGTTGAACAACCACCCTTCCTACAGGCTCTATTCAAATTGAAAAGTTGTCTTACCACTCTTCAGGATAGAATTCTAAGGGTTTGTGGAGAAAGGAGTCGGACATGCATAACATATCTCGCCACACTGATTTGTTTGAAGAACAAGCAAGGTACAACATCCGCAGACTTTCGTCTATCAAGACACTGAGGCATAACATATCCATTCCATCACATCATGAACATCAGCCTTGGCAGCATCCATAGTACAGCCTGTTCTGAGAGCATAGCTCACCGGGATTCAGACAGCAGACTTCATCTTATGACCAGTGAGGCCATCCACCATAGCAGAAGCCCAAGCGGATGCAGCCATGGGTATATTCCATCTTTGGGACCCGGTAGGATGTGGCCCAGCCCACTCAGAGATTTGACGCAATGAGGTGGAGATGGCGTACAGGTTTGAACGGGTGGATGAGTAAATATAACACTTTAGGATGGATATGGGCTACCTCTACCAGGGCATGACGGAAATCACCAAGATGATGAGAGTTTTGAGCATTGGATATGATCACCGTTATTATGGTCTGTATGGGCATGGGTATGGATCCAGGCGTGGCGGACGACATTATGGAGTTTGAGTGATTCCAACCTTTCTTCTACCTTGGTCACTTGCATTGGGGATAATGCATCAACAAAGTGTGGGGTGAGGAGTTGGAACACTTGGGTGGCATCCTTCTTTCTCTCACCTTTCATTTCATGTCTTGTTTATTTTGATGGATGATGACTACTTTCTCTATTTTTCCCTCATTATTTTTGAAAAAAACTTGTTTCTGTTTCTTTCTTTTTGAAACTCATTTTTTGGGTGTGAGGGTACCTTTTTGTTATAGTTTTGGGATGTTAGAACATTTGGTGGTGTTTTATTTAAAATTTTATTCTCCCTGTAGTAAGAACCTTACCCTAGAGCATTTTGTGCTCTCAAAAAAAATACCTGGCAAAGTTGAAAACCCAAAAGGAAAACTTAAGAAACACTGGGAAAGGCCTGGATATGTTGAAAAAACTATGCAAAAGAGAGAGGCCAAATGGTGTGAAAAAAGGTGAGGGTGAGCTTTGAAAAAGAAAAAGAAAGAAAATGTGGGAAGTAGGATGAAAACCCGAGAGGAATTCTAGGCAAAATAAGAGAAAAATAAGAGAAATTGAACTTATTCTATGCTTCCCTTGGTTTGTCTTTTGGTACCTTCTTTGGCGGAGTAAGCATTTTTTTCACATTTACATGATTGAGCCTCGCATTTGAATGACATGTTGGTTATTTAGATTACTTTAGTTTTTGAGATATAAGAGTGCGAGAGATTCTTATGTTTTTGGGGCTAGGGTAGTCTAGGAAGAAAAGATTGGGTGTTTTGAGAAAATCTTGACATGCTAGTGTACTCTTAGATCTTTTCTTGTTCTTGTTTACTCGAGGATGAGTAAAGGTTTAAGTGTGGGGGATTTGATGAGATGTCAAATGCGTGTATTTCCTAAGGCATATAACATCTCTTTTGTTATCTTTTGTGTGGTAGATTGTTAGATTTAGGTAAGCTTACATTACAAGGGGTTTAGATGACCATTTGTGGTTTTCATATCTAAATCACTCATTTTATAGCTTACTTTAGATCTAATGAATTTTATGTCCCTACGAGCGTCTAGATCCATTTTTGTGAGTGTTTACTTGTAGATTGCTCACAGGCACTTCAGGCTGTTTAGAAGCCATTTGCAAGAATGGTAGTAGATTATAGAAGGTCATTCGCAAATATGGTAGTAAACTTAAGGACACAATTCAAACACGTGGTAGCAAATGGATACGCCGAAGAAAAGTAGTTAAATCCAGAAGAGATGAAGACTGGCAAGGCTCATGTAGATTTCCATGACTCATGCCATATCAAGTATTTAGGAGACTTGCGAGCACAATATTACACGGTCCGCCCGCTGAGAAGATGAAGAACCTACACTCCAGTTCACGACCCAAAATATTTTACGCGACCGTGCGCTCAGAAGTCCAGTGGACGCAATACAGTCCACGGTCCGCAAGCTTTTTCGCAGATCGCATGATCAGAAGACCAGGACGCACTCCCAATTTTCGGCCCACGTGTTTTTGAGTGAGCCGCACGCTCAGAAGGCTTAGGGAGGAACTCTAGTCTGCGGCTCACGTGCTTTTACGCGGGCCTTGAGGTGTGGGCTGTTTACTATTGTACGACCAATGCTGACGTGACTGTTGGGGTTTCCTAGTTTTTTGGGACTTTTCTAATGCCCAATGTCACCTACTATATAAGTAGCCTTTAGTTTCCTAGGGTTTAAGTTGGATCGCTATTATTAGATCTAAGAGTAGATAGGAAGAAAGAGGATATCTCATCTCTTTATTTATTTCTGTAGTTTTTTTCCTCATGTCATTGAATCCAATATTGCTTTGAATTCAAAGTCTCTATAATATTTACTTCTTGGAGTAATATTTGTATTCATGACTTGATGTTGACTTTGTGAGATTCTTAGATTACTCTATCTTTATGTACTATGAATATTTGTTCTTGATTTGTGACTTACATACTTGTAAGATTTATTCCATGTTATGATTCATGACACATCCATAGATTCATGTGTAGTATAATATTGTGTTAGGCTTAATTTTTATCTTAGAAATGTTAGATTATGGCTGTTGTAGGCTTGAGAGTACCAGGAAAATGAGTGCATTCATGCTACCTTGCGAGTATCCACATGATTGTTAAACTCTAGTTCTAATTGGCTAGTTGTGTAAATGATTTCATGTTAGGGGCGTTAGACTAATCCTTAACGAGGGGAAACCCTTGGCTTACCCTGATAGATAAGCATGATAGTTTTTAGCGACTATGGTATGCTTGTACCGACTAGGGTTGTGTCAGCCCTAGAGTCATCACAAGATGCCAATTCCTTTGCCTCTCCAGGCCTAGGGTTGATGTCCGTAGAGGAGTGCCCGGGACGTATTGTCCTCACTTTCATATCTAACGGTTGCGACCTATGCAAAGCTTAATTCCTTTAAGTGGGGGCTCATTAGTATTGGGAGTGTGTAGGCATACGATACGTTTGTATGTCTTACATGTGATAGAATCTAGGATCAAAGTTATCAATCGGTCATGTTATGCAAATACCTCCAAGACTAGTTAATCATAGTTAATCTCCATGTGTGCATGCTCTATTGTTATTAGACACAAACTCCCCCAAAAATTATATGTTGAAAGCACTAGCTATTCCCGCACACAATTAGAGTGAAGCTCGATTGTGGGTTGTGTGTAGTTAATGCTTAAAGTCCAGTATCTCTGTGGACGACCCCGGTTTTGCCACTAGCTACTCTATAGTGGTTAGTAGTGAGCAAGGGAGAAAACATTTACAAATTTTAACTTTGAAACGTGCTCGTGGGTAATTTGGTAAAAAGAACGACCCAATTGCCAAATGTCCCTTTGCTCCGGTTGTTGAGATGTCGTAAGGGGCATTTCAACTTTGATGAAAGTATGTTTCGACTGTTTTGAGGTTCTAGATTTTGGCTTTCATGATGTTTGTGTGCACAAACTCTCTCCACCACGGTGTTTGTAGGATTATTCTTTGTCACAAGTTTTTCCAAACTCAACTCTAATATACATGGACTATCATATGATTGTACTATAGGTAGATTAGTTATCTTTGATTTTGGAAACTGTTGTAACCATGACTTGTTGATAAATGAATTGGTTGAAATCTCCAACTGGTACTATGAGGTAATTTGAATCAGACATTTTACTATTGATCTCATTCAAAATATGGACTCTTTGTTCTACTAAGAGGTGACTATAAACAAAATATTTGAACCATCATGCACTGCACATGTAGCTAAACAAAATGTTTACTACTACCTACTACTTCCAGATTTACATAAGTTGTTCACATGACATCCCCCAGCCATATCTACTGAACTTTTCTGCCAATAATCCATGTATTCATCATCTGTCCTGGATTCTATAAGGCAAGAAATGTGTTAACGATGCCTTTTGATCAGTGAGTTTAACATATGTCTAGTAGGGGTGTTTTCTGTACTCCTACAATTCCATAGTAGTGTATTCATGTCTGTTTGGGAGGCTGATTTGAGATAGCCTTTCATGAACCCTCAAACCTTGTTTTGCTTTTTGGGTGCCTCTGGTACATAATGGTCGGTTTGGCGGTCACTTTTATATGAAGCTTTATTTCGTTAATGCTAGAGATTCCTTCTTCCAATTCACCATTAGCAATGTGTAAATTGACTCTTAACTCTTATATTTCTTCCCTTGTTAATTATTTATTCAAATCAGAATCATCATTTTTACTATACATATTAATGGACATTAATCTTTTCATTTTTATAGTTACGTGAAATATTTGATCGAGTCCCCATTCTTTTGTGGAACTATCCTTATAGATCTATTAACTACTATCTTGTATTTAGGAGTATTAGGTTTTAAAAATATAAATTTGAGAGGTACGACGACGATCTCCAAAATATTGGTGCCGCTGTTAGGGGAGAGGCGTAACTTGTTAAGTGTTTAACATAGTTTTTGTTTATCTTTGTGTTTCTTTGTTTTTGTTTGTATTGTTTGGTAAGATGTATTGATCGAGTTATTAGAATATGGTACGCACTTGTTCCACGATCCAAGACCCTTGTACTACGATTCCAAAAATTTTAGACAGCCTTCATAGATTGAGAAGGCAACCTGTAGAATCCACTCCACACACACCCCATCCCGAACAAACACCTCCTACAATGGCTAACGATAAACAAAAATTGAAAGATCTTATAGCACCAAACCTTTAGCAACAACCAATGTATATCATCTTCCAACCTTAGATGTATCACCTTCCTAACAACGTATGTTCTAATTTTTATTTTACTAGGTTCTTCGGATATGTGACACATTTTTATATTCCGTCATACAAAAATCCATTGAAAATTTTGGTTAGTTTAGACTGGTCGATCAACCACGCTTGATCATTAATCAACCAATGGTCTATGGTCCAATCAACAGTGACCAACCTGGTTGTGGGCCTGTATGCCTGCAAAAAATGGTGAAAATTTGTTTTAAAAATTGATTGGACCGATACCCGTAAATAATTGGTAAATAGTTTTAAAAAGATCAATTTCAAAAGGGGTACATTCAACAATCTTGGAAGGTCTCAGCCTTGTTGATAAAAATACATTGACTCTGAAATTAAGCCACACCCATATAATAATACCAAATTTATAATAAGGAGAAGAGCAAATGACTTATGTGGCCCCTGAACTATCACAATCATTAACCTGACCCCTTAATTTTTTTGAACACTTCTGGCCACTCAACTTACAAAACCGCTGAATCGTGGCTATTCCGCCATGTCAGAGTGTTAACTCTAAAGTTCCTTCCGTTAATTGAGAGAGAAAACTACATCTCATCTTTTTTTTAATTTAAAAAACCCACCACATTCTTCTTTTTCTAATTACAACCCAGCCCCTCTGTTATTTTAATTTCAACCCAACCCCTCCCTAATATTGATATAATTACAACGCATCCATGCTGTCAGATCTCATTATCCCCTCCATCTCTTTCTCCCCCAACCCACTCGCGTGACTCCGTCTCCTCACCTTTCCGGACCCACCAGACCACCACTAGAGCTTGGCGAGAGTGACGTCGTTTGGTCCTCCACCACCACCTCCACCCACTCCTCTAACACTGACTCCAACTTCTCGTCTCCCTCCATCGTCGCCATCTCCCCCACCGCAACCACCGCGCCTACCTCAATCTTGATCTCTCTGAAGCCCTCTCTGACTTCCTCCACTTGGCCGCCACAAGTCCTCCCTCTCCGCCTCGCGAATGGTCCCTCTAGGGATGCGATCTGAAAACCCCCTCTCCAGCCTTAAACGCTTCTTTAACTAGAAATGAGTTTTCAGCTTCTAGCCGCAAACAGAGCAGCCGTAGGGCTCGAATAGTGCAAGGATGCCCTTCTGCTCCATGATGTCATGTTGACGCATCTCCCGCCGCTCCTGGACCACCCACTAGGGGAGGTGGATGAAGGTGTGACAATTGGCATAGATGGAGATCTCCACAACCTCGTAGAAGTGCAGTGCCACCTTTTTCATTGCCACCTTTTTCGGTGCCTCATCGACATCGTACGGAGGCTTTTTTTTAGGTCCCACAAGACCAACACCTTCTTGGGCTTCGTGGGGAAGACTTGTTTGTGGGTTCTCACTATGTCAATTTCGTTGCAGGCGGCGATGGTGGGGGTTATGGTGCGAGGGTTTGCAGAGGGTAGTGAGGGGAATTTTGGATGGTTTATCGAAAAGGGTAGGTGAAGGGACAAACGAAAAAATAAAAAGGAAAAACAAAAAAAAATAGGAAAATATATATTTTGCCCTTAAATTTGATGTTTTTACCTAACTCGATGGTTTTCCCTGATGGAATGCCAAAGATTCAGCAGTTTTGTAAATTAAGCGGCCAAAAGTGTTCAAAAAAGAAGAAGATAGGGGGGATCAAAGGCCAACGATTGTGATAGTTGAAGGGTCACGAAAATCATTTGCTCTAAGGAGAAAGATTATAATAATGGGTCCCACAACAGGACAAGTCATATAAAAAAATTCTAAATTTTAATTTAGGTTGAATGTCTCCAATCATATACTAGGTCTTTAAAATCATGTCACACACATACACACATATATACACACTAAGTTAAGATGCGACATTAATATTTTATAACGTTTTTAAAATAGAAAACAAATTACCTTAATTGAACTACTAAATTATCATTTGATTTTCCACTAAATGTATGCCAGTGTATGATAAGTTTCAGAGATAAATATTGTAATTGGATAAAAAATTGAAAATATTTGCATACGGTCAAACTGAACCTTGCTTTGGTGTGCAAGTTAACTAGTGTTTTTATTAATAATATTTAAAGAGAATAATTTTCCATCAAAACATTGAAGCTGATCATTTTTAACACACAAATAATTTTTGTTACCGGTTGAAAATTCATAAACTGATTTTGAATAATTGATCTATATAAATTTGATTATTTTAAAATCTATGAAATTTAAACTTATTTATATGTGACTTATATTGTATTGGTAAATGATTATAAAAAATAAACAGATAACCTGATGTTGCAAAATAATTATTAAATAATGATGTTGTTATGCATGATAAATTTGGAGGTGAATATTTTAATCGAAAAGTACGAACTATCAAAGTCTCCGCAACAAAGGTGTATGTTCTAACTATTGTTTATGTAGTGATCGGAATAAATTTAATTTGTCATAATCCTTTTAAGACACCATATAATTAATGTTAACTTTTCTTTTAATAAATTAACACATTTTATTAAAGTGTTTGGATTGTTATATCGATTCAAAATTCCACAAACAAAGTAATATATATAAATTTGATTATTAATATTATAGAGTCCGTCTGTTGAAAGATGGTCTTTCCAAAGTTATGGAAAGACCAAGGTTTAAAGTGTAAATGAAAAGAAATTAAAGATAAAATTTTCAGGTTGCATGAATCGGGTTTTAAACTTTATGACTACTACACGTTGTATGATAAAATTTTAATATTGCAACTTAGGCCTTTTATCTTTTATAATTTTAATTAAACCCCGTCTTTCCATAAGCTTATGGAAAAACGGTCTTTCCCTAAACTTATGGAAAGACGGTTTTTCCCAAAACTTTACCTAATATTTATATAATAATTACATAGTAAATACAATAATGCACAATATCACATAAGAGAATCCTCAC